>PISX010006999.1:0-64675 GCA_004024625.1 Mellivora capensis | reverse complement strand
CTGTAAGCCAGGGATGGATCCCACCTGGTCATGGTGGATGATTTTTTTCATGTGCTGTTGGATCCTGTTTGCTAGGATCTTGTTGAGAATCTTAGCATCCATATTCATCAGTGATATTGGTCTGAAATTCTCCTTTTTGGTGTGGTCTTTGCCTTGTTTGGGGATCAAGGTAATGCTGGCTTCATAAAAAGAGTCTGGAAGTTTTCCATCTGCTTCAATTTTTTAAAACAGCTACAGGAGAATAGGTGTTATTTCTTCTTTAAAAGTTTGGTAGAATTCCGCAGGGAATTCGTCAGGTCCTGGGCTCTTGTTTTTTGGAAGGTTTTTGATGACTGCTTCAATCTCGTTACTAGATATCGGTCTATTCAGGTTGTCAATTTCTTCTTGGTTCAATTTTGGGAGTTTATATTTTTCCAGGAATGCATCCATTTCCTCTAGGTTGCTTAACTTATTGACATATAACTGTTGATAATAGCTTCTGATGATTGTTTTTACTTCCTAGGTGGTAGTTGTTATCTCTCCCTTTTCATTCATAATTTTATTAATTTGAGCTTTCTCTTTTCTTTTGGATTAGTGTGGCCAATGGTTTATCAATCTTATTGATTCTTTCAAAAAACCAGCTTCTGTTTTCATTGAAACATTCTACTGTAGCTCTAGTTTCTATCTCATTGATCTCTTCTCTAATCCTGATTATTTCCCTTCTTGTGTGTGGAGTTGGTTTAATTTCCAGTTCTTTAAGGTTTAGAGACAGCTGTTGTATTCTGGATTTTTCAATTTTTTTTGAGGGAGGCTTGCATGGCTATGTATTTCCCCCTTAGGACCGTCTTTGCTGTATCCCGTAGGTTTTGGACTGAAGTGTCTTCATTCTCATTGGTTTCCATGAATTGTTGAAGTTCTTCTTTGATCTCCTGGTTGATCCAAGCATTCTTAAGCAAGGTGGATTTTAGCTTCCAGGTGTTTGAATTCCTTCCAAACTTTTCTTTGTAGTTGAGCTCCAGTTTCAAAGCATTGTGATCTGGGAATATGCAGGGAATAATCTCAGTCTTTGGTATCGGTTGAGTCCTGATTTGTGGCCCAGTATGTAGTCTATTATGGAAAAGGTTCCATGTGCATTTAAGAAGAATGAGTATTTTGTTGTTTTAGGGTGGAATGTTCTGTATATATCTATGAGATCCATCTGGTCCAATGTGTCATTCAATGCTTTTGTTTATTGATTTTCTGCATGGATGATCTGTCAGTTACTGAGGGAGGCAAGTTAAGATCTCATACTATCAATGTATTCATATCAATATGATTCTTTATCTTTTATTTATGAATGACAAATTTCCTTTTAATTACTGATTTTTTTGCTAGATCATTTTGCTTTCTTATTGTTGAATATTTTTTTTTATTTCATTTCTTTTCAGCGTAACAGAATTCATAGTTTTAAACCACACCCAATGCTCCATGCAATGCGTGCCCTCCATAATGCCCACCACCTGGCTCCCCCATCCTCCCACCCCCTGCCCCTTCAAAACCCTCAGGTTGTTTTTCATGGTTAATAGTTTTCTTATGTAATTGGCTGCTCCCATATTGGGGACATAAATACTTACAATTGTTAGATCATCTTGGTGGATAGTCCGATTAAGAATGATGTAGTGTCGTTCTGTATCTCTAACTACAGTCTTTAGTTTAAAATCTAATTATCTGATGTGAGAATCTCAACCCCGGCCTTCTTTTGAGGCCCACTGGCATGAAAGATGTTTCTCCATCCCTTCACTTTCAATCTGGGTGTATCCTTAGGTTCAAAATGGGTCTCCTGTAGACAACATATGGATGGGTCCTGTCGTTTTATCCAATCTGCAGCCCTGTGTCATTTTATGGGTGCATTTAGGCCATTCACATTGAGAGTAATTATTGATAGATCCGTTTTTATTGACATCGTGTTACCTTTGAAGTCTTTCTTTCTGTAGCAATATAGCCTCTATATTTCTGTTCAATGATATTCTTAGGATTTTTCCTCTTTTACAGAACCCCGCTTAATATTTCTTTCAGTGTAGGCTTGGTGGTCACATACACTTTTAAGCCTTGCTGGTCTTGGAAACTCTTAATCTCTCTATCCATTTTGAATGTCAGTCTTGCTGGATAAAGTATTCTTGGCTGCATGTTCTTCTCATTTAGTGCCCTGAATATTTCTTGCCAGCCCTTTCTGGATTGCCAGGTTGCTGTGGACAGGTCTGACGTTATTCTGATGGGCTTTCCTCTGTACGTAAGGAGCTTCTTTGTCCTAGCTGCCTTCAAGAGAGTTTCTTTAGAATTATAATTCCTCATTCTTACTATGGTGTCTCGAGGACTTTTGAGAATATAAAATCTTGGGAGGGGACCGTTCGGCCTCTAGTACATGAACGCTGGTTCCATTGGAAAGATTGGGAAAATTTTCATGGAGAAAATCTTCCACTATATCTTCTAGATTTCTTTATTTCTCCTCCCCTTCAGGGATTCCAATCATTCTGATTTTGGAGCGTTTCATGGCATCATTTATTTCCCTGATTCTGTTTTCGTGGCTTCTAAGGTGTTTGTTCCAGCCTTCCTCCTGATCCTTTCTCTCTATCTGTTTGTCCTCCAGATCACTAATTCTATCTTCTGTCTCAGTTACCCTAGATTTTAGAGAATTTAGATTAGATTGGAACTCATTGAAAGCCTTGTAAACATCATCCCTGGTGGATTTTATTTCTGCCCTAATATTGTGAACATCATCCCTGGTGGCTTTCAGTTCTGCCCTAATCAATTCTGTTTAGTCATCCATGGCTTTCTCCAACCTCGCTATTGCCTGGATAATTGTTAGCCTGAATTCCCTTTCTGACATAATGTCTGTGTCCATAGCCATTAGCTTCATTGGAGAGGGCCCATCCTCTGAATTTTTCTTGTGCTGGGCATTCCTCCTCCTAGTCATTTTGGTGAGAGATGGCTGAATGGTTGTAGCTGGATGTATCGACCTTGGTGTAGTGAAGTTATACCCTCGAACGCTTCTGAACAATCAAGAGTCCCCAAGCAAACGAAAGAAAAAAAGAAAGGAGAAAGAAGAAAGAGAGAGAGAGAGAGAGAGAGAGAAAAGAAAGGATAAAAGAGAAGGCTCATCCCAAATGGACTCCAAGCTAAGGTTTGTGAAGTATACAAACAAAAACAGACAAACAAAAAACACTGATAAAAGTATATGACAAGAGAAGAAAAAAATATATACATATATATGTAGAAGCAAAGCGATGAAACAAACAGACAAACAAAAATAAAGAACCTCGTCAAAAAGAACCCCAAGTATAAGATTTATATACTACCAGGACAAACACAAATATACAGAAATACTGGCAGGAGAATAAATGGGAGAGTGGTTGTAAATTCTCAGTGTGGGTGAGGAAGGTTATTTTGATTCTTCCTGGGTGTATCTTGATATCTTTTTTAAAGGATACAACTTTCCTAAGATAACAGGGGATTAAAAATTGGTTTACCTATAGGGGTAGCATTGATTGGGGAAGGGGTATTACTTTGAAGTTTAACTCTATATCGCTATTAGCAAATAAAAATAAAGAAAAGAATGATCTAACTAAAATAAAGTAAAATTAAAAAAAATAAAAAATAGAAAAGCAAAAGAAAAACATGGGTATATGTATCGAAAAGTTCAGGTTAAAAGGTTATTATGGAATTTGATGTACTGTACATCTCACTGTGATCATAAATAGGCTAAAAAAATCTATATAAAAAACTAAAAAAAATTAAAAATGAACCAGAATAGTGGGAATGAATTAAAAAATTAATCGTATATCAATGAAGTAGTAGTGATTGTTCTCTTCTAGGTTTTGTTTTGTTTTGTTTTCCCAGTTGGATTTCTGGGCGAGGGGTCTGTCGCGAGGGTTTTCAGGCAGTGTTTCCTCAGTTAAGTCCTCCCGCCCCCCTCAAGGGTGTGCGCTCTGAGGAAACCGGCCCTTCAGGCTTTTGTTCTCTGGAGGTTTTTAATGTCTGTTCATTTTTTTTCTCTCCCCTTGGCAGCTCCCGATGGTTCTTGGAGGTTTAGTGGAAAGCAAACTGCACCCAGTCCTCCCTCCCAGAGAGAAGCCCCAGTCCGTTCCCCTCTGGGTGCTGTAGAGCAGGTTCCCAGCCATGGTCTCTAGGGACACCTTTGTGTCCTGCTTGTACTCAAAACCACAACAGTGGCAGCTGTCTGGGCAGCTCCAGACTGCCAGAGAGGTTCCAAGCAGTGATCGCACCCTGAGATTTTCCTGCTGGCCCGGGCTTGGAGCGCTCAGACTTTCTGGGTCTGAGAACACTGGGCTGGTGCCTGTGCACACCTCTCCCCGGGGAGGGGGTGGAGCTTGTCTCAGGCTCTGCTAGCACGGCGTGGGGTATGCGTGGGGACTGCAAAAAGGCTGTTTCTGCTGCGCACGAGGGTCCCAACCCACTCGCACGCCAAGCGCCCTTAGGAGGTCTCCTGTGGCTCAGGGACCAAGACCTGGTTTCTCTGCTGCACTCTTTCGGGCTCAGCGCCAGGAGTGTCTGTCCTCGGAGAGGGACTTAAGCCCCTGTCCCTAACTGTTCCAATTCCCACAATTTCACCCTGCGATCCTTTGCTCTTTTTGAGTGCTTTCTACCAAACTTCAAGTTAATGCTGGTCCCCAGTTGCAGGAGGCTCTCCTATTGGGGTATTACTTTCCAGTGGGTCGCTTCTGGTGGCTCCCTCCCCCTTTTGTTTATCTTCCGATACCAGTCCAACATTCCCACTCCACTTTACCTGCCCACTGGCGTCTTCTGCCCCTGTAGAAATCCTCACGTGTAGAATTCTGATCTCAGGCTGATTTCATGGGTGATCAGAGTTCCTTGGTAGGTAATCAGCTCACTTTAAGGGATAGGTTGAAACGGCGCCTCCTCCTAGTTCCCCACCATCTTGTCCCTTCCAGCTACAGTATCCTTTCTTGATCAAAACTCTTCAACGTGTAGGGATAGAGGGTACATACCTCAATATCATCAAACCCATCTATGAAAAACCCACAGCGAATATCTTTCTCAATGGAGAAAAACTGAGAGCTTTTCCACTAAGGTCAGGAAAATGGCAGGGATGTCCACTATCACCACTGATGTTCAGCATAGTACTAGAAGTCCTAGTCTCAGCAATAAGACAACAAAAAGAAATTAAAGGCATCCAAATTGGCAAAGAAGAAGTCAAACTCTCACTCTTTGCAGATGATATGATACTTTATATGGAAACCCAAAGGACTATTCTCCAAATCTGTTAGAATTGTACAGATATTAAGTAAAGTATCAGGATATAAAATCAATGCACAGATATCAGTTGCATTTCTGTACACCAACAAGACAGAAGAAAGAGAAATTAAGGAGGAAATCCCATTTACAGTTGCACCCAAAACTATACGATACCTAGGAATAAATCTAACCAAGGAGGCAAAGAATGTCAGAAAACTATACTCAGTTTAGTACTCAGAAAACTATAAAGTACTATACAGTGCACATTGCTGCTATAAACATTCAGGTGCACATGTCCCTTAAGATCACTGCATTTTATCTTTAGGGTAAATACCCAAGAGTGCAATTGCTGGGTCATAGGGTAGCTCTGTTTTCAACTTTTTGAGGAACCTCCATGCTGTTTTCCAGAGTGGTTGCACCAGTTTGCATTCCCACCAATAGTATAGGTCTTTATAGTACTCAGAAAACTATAAAGTACTCATGAAAGAAATTGAGGAAGACACAAAGAAATGGAAAAATGTTCCATGCTCATGTATTGGAAGAACAAATATTGTGAAAATGTCTATGCTACCTAAAGCAATCTACACATTTAATGCAATCCTTATCAAAATCCCATGCATTTTTATACCAAAGAAATAGAACAAATACTCCTAAAATTTATATGGAACCAGAAAAGACATTGAATAGCCAGAGGAATGTTGAAAAAGAAAGCCAAAGTTGGTGGCATCACAATTCCAGACTTCAAGCTCTATTACAAAGTTGTCATCATCAAGACAATATGGTACTGGCACAAAAACAGACACTTAGATCAATGGAGCAGAATAGAGAGCCCGGAAATAGACCCTCAACTCTATGGTCAACTAATCTTCGATAAAGTAGTTAAGAATATCCAATGGAATAAAGACAGTCTCTTCAACAAATGGTGTTGGGAAAATTGGACAGCCACATGTTGAAAAATGAAAGTGGACCATTTCCTTACACCACCCACAAAAATAGCCTCAAAATGGATGAAGGACCTCAATGTGAGAAAGGAATCCATCAAAATCCTTGAGGAGAACACAGACAGCAAATTCTTTGACCTAAGCTGCAGCAACTTCTTCCTAGGAACATCGCCAAAATGAACTATTGGGACTTCATCAAGATCAAAAGCTTTTGCACAGCAAAGGAAACAGTTAACAAAAGACAGCTGACAGAATGGGAGAAGATTTTTGCAAACAACATGTCAGATAAAGGGCTAGTATTCAAAATCTATAAAGTACTTATCAAACTCAACACCCAACGAACAAATAATCCAATCAAGAAATGGGCAGAGGACATCAACAGACATTTCTACAAAGAAGACATCCAGATGGCCAACAGGCACATGAAAACGTGCTCCACATCACTCGGCATCAGGGAAATGCAAATCAAAACCACCATAAGATGCCACCTCACACCAGTCAGAATGGTTAAAATTAATAAGTCAGGAAATGACAGATGCTGGTGAGGATGCAGAGAAAGGGGAACCCTCCTATACTGTTGGTGGGAATGCAAACTGGTGCAACCACTCTGGAAAACAGCACAGAGTTTCCTCTAAAAGTTGAAAACAGAGCTACCCTATGACCCAGCAATTGCACTCTTGTGTATTTACCCTAAAGATACAAATGCAGTGATCTTAAGGGACATGTGCACCTGAATGTTTATAGCAGCAATGTGCACAGTATCCAAACTATGGAAAGAACCTAGATGTCCATCAACAGATGAATGGATAAAGAAGAAATGGTGTATATATACAAAGGAATACTATGCAGCCATCAAAAGAAATGAAATACTGCCATTTGTGACAATGTGGATGGAACCAGAGGGTATTATGTTTAGTGAAATATGTCAATCAGAGAAAGACAACAATCATATGATCTCACTGATATGAGGAAGTTGAGAGACGACGTGGTGGGTTTGGGGGTTAGGAAAGGAATAAATGAAACAATATGTGATTGGGAGAGAGACAAACTATAAGGGACTCTTAATCTCACAAAATAAACTGAGAGTTCCCAGGGGTAGGGTGCTAGGGAGAGGTTGGTTGAGTTATGGACATTGGGGAAGGTATGTGCTACGGTGAGTGTTGTGACGTGTGTAAACCTGGTGATTCACAGACCTGTACTAATACATTATATGTTAATAAAAAATTAAAAAATTTAAAAAAAAATTAAATAAATAAAATCTTGCAATAATCAGCCCCTCTTATTTTCGCAGCCAGTGCTTTTCGGGAAGTGTGTGTGTATGTGTGTGTGTACTATTCCCTGTATGATGCTTTATCTCCCACCATCTCTCCCCTGCCCACCCATGATCAGGGCTTCATCCTCTGTGCAGCACCTGGAATTCTTTTCTCCTCCAAATCACATCACTGCCCCTCCTATCTTTCATGATGTTTCTTCTTTTCTCCCTCTAATTATGCAGTTTGGTCTTTCAGTCCTCTGATTTCGTGGGTGTTCAGAATGACTTGGTAATTATTTAGTTCTGTTTGAGGGACAAGGCAAGCATGAGGTCCTCCTAGTACTCTGCTATCTTAACTCCTCCTATACCTATATTATTTTAGAGAGGGAAAATGGTTTCATTTTCTGACCATTTCATGTCATGAGTTTGTGTCTCTTAAGAATTAGTACTGAAAATTTTATTCAGAGTCTGCTTATTGTGCTGAATTTTACAGAAAAATTATCCATGTTTGACTTCAATGATTTGTAAACCAATTTTCATTTTTCAGCTTAAGAGCTAAACACCTCCTAGGATATGTATTTTTAAATGTATTTGTTTCTTTTCCATTATTGTCATGTCATCTCTTTTGCTTCTTTTATTCATACTTCTTTACCCTTAGAAATGAGTCTAGATCAATTTTGTTTTTTCTGTTATTTTCAGTTACCGAATTAGAAAAGATTTTGATAAATAAGGTTTATCCCACAATAAAATTGCAGTCTTAAAATAAAAACATGTACTTTAGTTCTCTGCATAAAGCAGCCTTTCTTTTGCACACCATATTACTTGAAAATTCTACATTTAATAGTTACCAGAGTTGACTATTAATTTCAACAATAAGTCAGAAAAGTGTGTGTGTGTGTGTGTGTGTGTGTGTGTGATAATTATCACAGAAGTATAACAATTTTATGAAGAGTGGAGTATTAATGGAATTTTATTTAGAAGATTGATTCCACCCAAAGTGTCTTGTGAAAGCAGAGAAAGGGGAGCCCTCCTACACTCTTGGTGGGAATGCAAACTGGTGCAACCACTCTGGAAAACAGCCTGGAGATTCCTCAAAAAGTTGAAAACAGAGCTACCCTATGACCCAGCAATTGCACCACTTTTGGTAATTGACCAGATCAACATATATCCAAGTGTTTGTAAACATATAATTATTCTGTTCAAAAAACAGGCTTTTTTAGTTATCCCTGGTCAAACATGATCTTAGTGTTTTCAAGGAAATCCATAATGCAAGCCTAAATTTATTTTCCTGGGACATAATGGTAATGATCTCTAATCTTCAATACTCTAATTATGAGAAATGAATATTAGATGTGATAATAGGTACATTATAAAGCGTCTTAACCCAGATAAGAATAATGTTATAGGGTCATCCTCAAATTAGTGTCTGCTGATTTTTGTTTATTCCCGTTATTTTTTTCCACCTCAGATTTGGAAGCAGAGCAAGCTGTTAAGTCAAAACCAATGTTTTTGTTTGTTTGTTTGTTTGTTTTTTAACACTCCATTACCCGTAGTAAGTTTCATCAGAGAATTTCAATAGAGGACTCTATTTTGCTATCACAGGTAATACAACTAGAAAATCTACTGAGATCTTTCAAAATATTGAGTTAAACCATACATTCCCTATGGGGAAAGGACTAATCACTACTCAGTAGGTTAACATATAGCACAGGCTTGGTCTGATTTTAGAAAAAAATATATTACAAAAGAGAGATTTTATGGGTTTTAAATCATCTACCATACCTATCTCTGTTGTCACATTCTCTGAAAAATGAAGTTGAAAGTATATTACAATATATTACAGTTAAATTTGTTTAGTTAAATTAATATAACATGTTGGGAATAAGACACGATATTTATTGTATTTAACTTTATGAATCTCTCTTTCTAGCTTTCATCCCTGGACTAAAGAAAGGTACAGTAGAAATCAAGATAAACCTTAATTTGACATATATTTCATTTTAAAATGAATTGCTAACTTGTGTTTGTTCTAAGAAGTTTTGGCCTTTTCAGTTATCATAAAACATTGCAATTTCAACTCTTTCAAACACATTTTTAATATGTTTAACATGAACTGATGTCTAAAAAAGATATTCAATCAGTTTGGTATCTTGTATAACTGAAACTGGATATTTTTTCCAAATTATGTGTAATTACTATTTAGATAGAAAAATTAACATGACATTATGGTTATTTTTTTACTTACTGTAATTATTTTTAAAGTACCTCCAGGTTTAATTATTCATTTCTCTTCTCTTACAGTTTAAGCATAGTGAACATTTTGTCTGAGGAGGCATTCAAGATATAATTCTACCTTTCTATAACATTCTTCAAATAGATTATAAATTTCATATGTTGTTTACATACTTAACAAAATAATTATTTACATGCTTTGTAAACTTATAAATAATGTGAATTTTCTTTGCCAAGTTATAATGTATGATTACATGTGAATTTCTATGATTTAATGTTAACCGAAACAAATTTCTTTAATTATGGAATTTAAAGAATCAGTTCAAATGCATATTGTTTTATTATGCTGATAAAATATTAAAATGCTGCAGGATATTCTGAATGCTCCAAAAGTATTTGCACTCTGGATATACACACCTATTTTTTTTTATCATCTACTTCACATTTGAAGATGGACCTGACATGTTGTTCCACTGTTATTTAAAACAATGATTTATTTCACTTTTATGATTTTATTTTAAAATGTAATTTACAGTCCTTTGATATTGTGACCAAGTGGAAATCTCACTCAAAAAAAATAAATCTTCCTTCTATACTGCCTAGAGCAATCTATACTTGCAATGCCATCCTAATCAAAATTACACTGGAATTTTAAAAAGAGCTGGAACAAACAATCCTAAAATTTGTATGGAATCAGAAGAGACCCCGATTGCTAAGGCAATGTAGAAAAAGAAAAACAAAACTGGGGGTATCATGTTGCTTGATTTCATGATTTACTACAAAGCTGTGATCACCAAGAAAGCATGGTACTGGCACAAAAACAGACACATAGACCAGTGGAACAGAGTAAAGAGCCCAGATATGGACCCTCAACTTTGTGGTCAACTAATCTTCATCAAAGCAGGAAAAAATATACAGTGGAGAAAAGACGGTATCTTCAATAAATGGTGCTGGGAAAATTGGACAGCTATGTGTAGAAGAAAGAAATTAGACCATTCTCTTACACCATACACAAAGATAAACTCAAAATGGATAAAAGACCTCAATGTGAGGCAGGAATCCATTAGATTCCTAGAGGAGAAAATAGGCAGTAACCTCTTCAACATTGGCCACAGAAACTTCTTTCAAGATATGTCTCCAAAGGCAAAGGAAACAAAAGCAAAAATGAACTTTTGGGACTTCATCAAGATCAAAAGCTTCTGCACAGCAAAGGAAACAGTCAACAAAACAAAGACACAACCCACAGAATGGGAGAAGATATTCACAAATGAAAGTACAGACAAAGGGCTGATATCCAAGATCTGTAAAGATTTTCTCAAACTCAACACACACAAAACAGATAATCATGTCAAAAAAATGGTCACAAGACATGAACAGACACTTCCTCAATGAAGACACACAAATGGCTAACAGACAGATGAAAAAATGTTCATCACCACTACCCATCAGGGAGATTCAAATCAAAACCAGATTGAGATACCACCTTACACCAGTTAGAATGGCCAAAATTAAGAAGACAGTAAAACCAAGTGTTGAGGAGGATGTGGAGAAAGGGGAACCCTCTTACACTGTTGGTAGGAATGCAAGTTGGTGCAGCCTCTTTGGAAAACAGCGTGGAGATTCCTTAAGAAATTAAAAATAAAGTTTTCCTATGACCTTGAAATTACACTACTGAGTATTTACCCCAAAGATACAGATGCAGTGAAAAGAAGGGCCATCTATACCTCAATGTTCATAGCAGCAATGGCCACCGTTTCCAAACTGTGGAAAGAACCAAGATGCCCTTCCGTGGACGAATGGATAAAGAAGATGTGGTCCATATACACTGTGGAGTATTATGCCTCCATCAGAAAGGATGAATACCCAACTTTTGTATCAACATGGACAGGACTGGAAGAGCTTATGCTGAGTGTAATAAACCAAGCAGAGAGAGTCAATTATCATATGGTTTTGCTTATTTGTGGAGCATAAGGAAAAATACAGAAGACATGGTGAGATGGAGAGGAGAAGTGAGTTGGGGGAAATTGGAGGGGGAGACTAACCATGAGAAACTGTGGACTCTGAGGAACTAACTGAGGGTTTTGGAGGGGAGGGAGGTGGGAGGTTGGTTGAGCCCGTTGGTGGGTTTGTGGAGGGCACATATTGCATGGAGCACTGGGTGTGGTGCATAAACAATGAATTTTAGAACACTGAAAAGAAATTTGAAAAATAAATAAAAATTAAAAAAAAATAAGTAAATAAAGTCTTTAAAAACACACACAGAAAATAAATCTTCTTGAAATCAGTCATAAAAATCTAAATTGTTATATAAAGAACCTCACCATTAATCTTTAATCTTGACATATCTATACTAGCAGCATATTTCTTTGTTCACTTGTTTTTTCTGTACTTTAACTGTTTTTAATGTTTTGACCTTTTTATATGTGCTGCAGCAGTTCTCGTGTGAGCTTGAGTATGTGATGTTAATAGATTCAGTGAAACTGGGTGCATTTCATGTGTTTCATTTTGTTTCTTCCCTTCTTATTAGTTTTTAGGAATCCCCTGATAAATACTCTTCAGGAGTTACGCCTATCTAATAGTTGCGGGAATGTGTTTGTGGTTGTGAAACAAAGTGAAGGTGTTATTATTATTATTATCATTATTATTATGAAAGTATAATTGAGATAGAGTGCTACATTATTTTGAGGCACACAACATAGTGATTCAATAATTCTATATAAGACTCAGCACTTACCATAAGTATAATCACCATATGTTCCTATTTAATATTATTGACTATATTCTCTATGTTGTACTTTTCATTTTGTGACATATTAATTTTATAATTAAAAGCTTGTATCTCTTAATGCCATTTATCTATGACTCCCATCCCCCCTCTCACTTCCCCTCTGTCAACTATCAATTTGTCTTCTGTACTCTAGAGTATGTTTTTGTGATTTTTTTGTTCATTTGTTTTGTTTGGAGATTTCACATATAAGTGAAATCACATGGTATTTCCCATTCCATGTCTCTTAGTTCCCTTATGGTACTTTCTAGGTCCATTTATGTTGCTTCAAATTGCAGTATCTCATTTTTTTATTGCTAAGTAATATTTGTTTTTACATATACTACGTCTTTATCTCTTCATCTATTGATGGACACTTAGGTTGTTAACATATCATAGCTATTATCAATGATGCTAAAATAAACAGAAGGGTTCTTGTATTCTTTCAAATCAGTGTATTTGTTTTCTTTGGTTAAATACCCAGTAGTGGAATTACTGGGTCATATGATATTTTTATTTTTAATTTTTGAAGAACTACATAGTTTTTGCCACAGTGGCTGCACCAACATACATTCCCATCAACAGTGCACAAGGGTTTCTTTTTCTCCACGTCCTCACCAACATTTGTTGTTTCTTGTGTTTTTTATTTTATCTGTTCTGACAAGTGTGAAGTGATATCTTATTGTGTACCAATATATATATATTCCCACCAACAGTGCACAAGGGTTGACTTTTCTCTGCATCCTTATCAACACTTATCATTTCTTGTATTTTTCATGCTAGCCATTCTGACTGGCATGAGGTGATATCTTATTGTAGTTTTCATTAGAATTTTCCTGATTATTAGTGACATGGAGCATCTTTTCATGTGTCTGTTAGTAATCTGTATGTCTTTTATGAAAATATATCTATTCAGGTCCTCTGCTCATTTTGTAATCTGGTTGTTTAGTTTTGGTGTTAAGTTGTATAGATTCTTTATATGTTTTGGATGTTAACCCCTTATCAGATATATCATTCACAAATATGTTCTCCCATTCAGTAGGCTGACTTTTCATTTTGTTGATAGTTTCCTTTGCTTTGCAAGACCTTTTTGTTTGAGTGTTGTCCCAAGACCTAATTTTTGCTTTTGTTTTCTTAACTGGAGGAAATATGTCCATAAAATGTTGCTGAGGTATATTTCCAGGAGATTATTGAATATATTTTCTTTTAGGAGTTTTATGATATCAGGTCTCATATTTAGGCCTTTAACCCAGTTTGAATTTATTTTTGTGTATGGTGTAATAAAGCAGCCCATTTTCATTCTTTTGCATATAATTGTCCCATTTTCCCAAACCATTAATTGAAAAGACTATATTTTTCCCCATTAAATCTTCTTCCTTGCTTTGTTATAGATTGAATGACCATATATATGTGGGTTTATTTCTGGGATTTCTATCCTGTTTTAATGATCTGTGTGTCTATTTTTGTACTAGTGCCCTACTATTTGGTTACTATAGCCTTTTAGTGCATCTTGAAATCTGGAACTGGTAACTCCAGCCTTGTTCTTCTTTTTTCAATCTTACTTTTGTGGTTCTATACAAATTTTAGGATTATTTGTACTAGTGTTTTGAAAAATGTTATTGGTACTATGATAGTGATTACAATGAATCAGTAAATTGCTCTGGCTAGTTTGGACATTTTGACAATATTATTTTTTCTAACCCATGAACATGGTATGGATTTCCATTCATTTGTGTTGTCTTCAATTTCTTTCTTCAATATCTTATAGTTTTCAGAGTACAAGTCTTTAACTTCCTTGGTTGAATTTATTCCTAGATATTTTTGGTGCAATTCCAAACGTGATTATTTTCTTAATTTCTTATTGTGCTACTTCATTATTAGTGTATGGGAATGCAAAATATTTCTGTATATTAATTTTACATTCTGTAACTTTACTGAACTCATTTATCAGTTCTAAGTTTTTTGGTGGAATCTGGTGTTATATATATAATACCCTATATCATGCTTCATGTCATCTGCAAACAGCAGCAGTTTTACTTTTTCTTTGACAATTTGGATACTTTTAAATTTCTTTTTCTTGTCTGATCATCATAGCTATGACTTCCAGTACTATGTTGAATGTAGTGCTGAGAGTGGACATCCTTACCTTGTTCCTGATCTTAGAAGAAAAGCTTTCATTATTTCACCATTGATTATGATGTTCACTGTGGGTTCTTAAGATATGACCTTTTTAATATTGATATGTGTTCTCTCTGAATCTTTGTTGCACAAATGTATTTTGTTAATATGTTTCCCACATCTATTGAAATGATCTTATGGTTTTTATCCTTCCTTTCATTTATGCTATGTGTCCTATTAACTCATGTGTCAACATTGAAATACTTTTCATCTCTGAAATCATTTTCACTTGATCATGGTAAATGATCCTTTTAATGTATTGTTAAATTTGGTTCCCTAATATTTTTGTAAGGGTTTTTTTGCATCTATGTTCATCCAAGATATTGACCTGTAGCTCTCTTTTTCTATCATATCTTCATCTGATTTTGGCATCAGGGAAATGGCCTCATAGAATGAATTTATATGTTTTCCTTACTCTTCTACTTTTTGAAATATTTTGAGAGAAAAAGTATTAACTCTTCTTTAAATGTTTGATGCAATATACCTGTGAAGCTATCTCATCCTGGACTATTTTGTTTGTTAGGAGTTTTTTGATTATTCATTCAATTTCATTACTCAAAGTCACTGTCCAAATTTTATATTTCTTCCTGATTCAGTTTTAGAAGATTGTGTTTCTAGGAATTTATCCATTTGTTCTAGGTTGCCAAGTTTATTGGCATATAATTTTTCATAGTATTCTCTATAATCCCTCATATTTCTATGGTGTCACTTGTTATTTCTCCTCCTTGATTTCTGATTGAAGTGTTTGAGCCTTCTCTCTTTTTCCTGATGAGTCAGACTAAAGATTATACAATTTTTTTATATTTTCAAAGAGCCAGATCTTGTTTTCATTGACCTTTCTACTGTGTTTTTCTTGTTTTGTTTTGTTTTTTTTTTTGTTTTATTTTGTTTTGTTTTTGTTTTTGCTGTTGTTGCCATCTCTATTTCATTTATTATCACTCAAATCTTTATAGTTTTCTCACTTCTAGGAGCTTTGGGGTTTGCTCTTTTTCTGACTCTTTTAGGTGTAAAGTTGTTTATTTGATATTTTTCTTGTTACTTGGGTTAGGCATGTATTGCTACCAACTTCCTTCTAAGAACTGTATTTGCTGCATCCCAAAGATTTTGTACTGTTATGTTTCCTTTTTTACTTATACATGTATTTTTTTTATTTCCTCTTTGATTTTATTTTCATTGATCACGTGGTTGTTTAGTAGCACATTGTTTAGCCTTCACATGTATGCTTTTTTCCTGATTTTTTTTTGTAATTGATTTCGAATTTCATACTGTTGTGGTCAGAAAAATAAATGCTTGATATAATTTTAATCTTAAATGTCAAAACTTGTTTGTAACATAACATGTAACCTCTCCTGAAGAATGTTCCATGTGCAGTTCAATAGAAGGTATATTCTGCTAGTTTTACATGGAATGTTCTATATATATATCTGTTAGGTTGACCTGGTCTAATGTGTCATTCAATGCCACTGTTTCCTTGTTGATTTTCTGTCTGGATGACCTATCCTTTGATGTAAGTGGGTTGTTATAGATCCTACTATTATTGTATTACTTTCAAATTCCTTTTTTATGTTTTTTTTAATATTTGTTTTATGTGTTCAGGTGCTCTAATTTTTAGTGCATAAATATTTATAATTGGTTTCTTTACTATTATATAGTATCTTATATCTTATATTATCTTTCTTTGTCTCTTGCTATACTTTTTGTTTTAACATCTATTTTGTTTTATATAAGTATTGCTACCCAGCTTTTTTTTTTCCCCCTTCCATCTGCATGGTACATCATTTTCTATCCTTGTTCTTTCAGTCTGTACAGATTAGGGCTGAAGTAAGTCTCCTGCAACATTTAGGTAAATTCTGTTGTTTTTTCTTAAATAATTAATTATTTTTTAGCCATTCAGTCAGTTATGTCTTTAGATTGGAGCTTTTAGTCTATCCACATTTAAATTAATTATTGCTGAGTATGTACTTATTGTCATTTTGTCAATTGTTTTCTGGTTGTTTCTTGTAGTTCTGTTGTTTCTTTTTCTCTTGCTGTCTTTGATGTAATTTAATGGATTTCTTTAGCATTACACTTGGATTCCTTTTTCTTTATTGTTTTTGGGTTTATTATAAGTTTTTGACTTGTGGTTATCATCAGGTTCAGATATAATATCTTAAATGTATAGCAATCCATATGAAGTTGATGTTCACTTAAGTTCAAACCCATTCTAAAAGCATTAATTTTTTATTCTCTTCTGTTTTAGCTATGTGATGTCTTATTTAACATTTTTTTAAATTTTATGTATCCCTTACCTAATTTTGGTAGATATAATTGATTTTAACTACTTTTGTGTTTTAACCTCTATACTGGCTTATAAATGATTAATCTACTACCTTTTCTATATGTTTGCTTTTACCTGTGATTTTTTTTATTTATAATTTATTTCTAGTTATTGCCTTTTCTTTCCACTTAAAGATTTCTCTCTAAAATTTCTTCTAAGGCCTGTCTAAAGGTGAAAATTAATTCTTGTTTGGGAAACTTTTTTTCCCTTCTATTCTGAGTGATAACTTTTCTGAGTAGATCATTCTTGGTTGCATTTTTTTTCTTACAGCACTTTGAATGTATTATGCCATTTCCTTCTGGCCTGAGGTTTCTGCTGAAAAATTAGCTGATAGACTTATGGGGTTTTCCTCTTAAGTAAACGTTTTCTTTTCTCTTGCTGCTTTTAAAATTCTCTTTATCATTCCTTTTTGCCATTTGAATATTATTGTCTTGGTATGGACCTCCCTGGGTTTATATTACTAAGGTATCTTTTTGCTTCCTGGACCTGGGAGTCTGTTTTCTTCTCCTGTTTAGAGAGGTTTTTGGTTATTTCTTGAAATAAGATTTCTGTCCCCTTCTCTTTTTCTTGATGTGTCCTTGGGATGCTGTAAGCTCAGGAACCTCTTACTCTTCATATTCTTTCTTCATAATTACAGATGTTTTGATCATAAGATTATGTGGTATAATGGAAAGAGCATTTGAATGTGAACCAGATAATTTTGATTTTAATGACAGTTCTATAGCTGGCTAGATGTGCACATTTGGCCAAGTTACTTAAACTCAGAGTCCATATATTTTTTCTCACATTTTAAAAATTATAGTGATCATATTTATACTTACTCTTCATAGAGAAGTCATGCTTCTGAAACATAATATAATAATGAACAAAAAACACAATAGCTAATATTTAAGTGTGTACTATGTTCTAGATACTCTCCCTTATAATCTACAAATGTTTTTATTTTAATACTTATAATACTTCTATGTATAAGTTTTATTTTCTTTATTTTTGAAAAAGTGGAAACTGAGGCAAAGTTAGGTTAAATAATACAGGAATTTGTTTGATAGTTTCTAAAATACTATACCCATGTAAGAAATTACTATTATTTAGATTTTTGAACTTTCATCAGTACACCAATGAGCCATAATTATTGCAATTGAACTTCTATTTTAAATATTGCTCTAATTGCATATTTATTTCATGTATTCATAATGTAGCTGGGTGCTTGCTCCAAGCTGCACTGAAACACTATAGAACCTTTTATATTTATAAAAGGTTATATTTTATAATTTTATTACCATATTTTATATATCCACTGTCCATTACCAATGTATTTGAATAGACTTGATATTATTTATCATTCAATACAATTTCTTAAGCATGTTTTGTATGAGTAAATGTTAGCATATAAGAGGGAAAATCCCTCTATGACCCTAATCATAAATTTATGAGACTAAGATTATTTTATTCATTAAACTGGTTTATTAAAGACTGTTTAAAAGGGATGAGATTGAGTTATTTTCTTAAATACAAAAAATATGTAGGCTTTTCCCATTCATAGTAAATTAGATCAATGTGTACAAGTTCTTAGTAGTAGAAGAAACATGTCTTTTTAAAAAAATATTTTATTTATTTGACAGAGAGAGAGAGAGAGAGCACAAGCAGGGGAATGGCAGGCAGAGGGAGGGGGAGAAGTAGGCTCCCCCACAGAGCAGGAACCCCAATGTGGATCTCAATCCCAGGTCCTTGGGATCATGACTTGAGCCAAGCTGAAGGCAGACACTTAACCAACTGAGCCACCCAGGCACCCTAATTTGTTTTATTATATTTGATTGCAAGTGTATTTTCCTTTTTTGGACATGTTTTAATTCAAGACTGAGTTTCAGGTATAATATATTAATTACGTTTTCCATTATCATTGAGGCTTATCATTTGAGAAGCAGAATGTCAACTGGTTTGTTTACCTGCAGTTAATAGTCCACTTTCCACAGTAATGCTCAGCTACCCAAGCTGATTTTTAACATAACCTTACAGTGTTTTAATAGACAAACCTTACCTTTCTGGCTCTCAGATAACTCTCAAGGATCTGTTCTAGAGTTAATTTCCCATATCTATTGTTGGTACTAAATAATTGGTTGTAATTTAGGAATTCATTGCTTTAGACTTGAGATGTTGAATTTGAATCAGTAACTGTTTAGGAATGAATGTGGGAGATGGGGAAGCAGGGTCAGGTAGAAGTTCCTAAAAGAGACTAGAAAAATGGATAATCTCTCAGTCAAACTAATCATCTCACCTATCTTCATCTGAGTACCTAATTAAGAAGAGTTTGTGAACATAAAACATAATTTATTCTTATGCATGATAGATATGGAACTTTTAATATCAATTAATAGGGAAAATAACGTCTTCTCACACTTTTTTTTCATGACTGGGAGTTAATTAAAATGCATTTATAACATTTTAAATGACAAATTTATTCCAATGACCATAATATTAATCCCTTTATGTTAATCTAACAGTTCCCTAAATTCTCAGGCCAAAGGACAAAATCAAAATGCAGCTTTGTTAGTTTTACTAGCAGTAGGCTCTAGAATAATATAGTACAATATTTGTGAAAGGAATTAAGTTTTATCAGGCATTTGGATATTTTAACATTGAAAATTACCTTCTTCAGGTAATATGTAACAATTCCATTTCACCAAATTCATAATATATTATACACTGACAGATGAACTAGAAAAATGTGCTTTTTTTAATAAAATTGTATTCCTTTTTAATGTTTTTTTCCATAATGAAAGGGAAAAAAGAAACAAATTTTATGTTATTTATCACACAAAACTAGACTAGGACAGAAAAATCTCTGTATCTCTCTGAGGCTATATAGTATTATTAAAGCTAGAAAACAGGTGTGGCACTGCAGTGTTCTCATCATGATAAAAATGGCATAACTTTGAAACATTAATCTGTGAAAAAATATATTCTTTTCAGTTTATGTTCTGGTTTCATACTACTTTCCTTTTTAAAAATCCATGTAGGTGAAATAAATGGCATTACTAAGTGACATATTCATTGCTTGCTGATAAAACATTGTTTACTTGTTTAAATGAACTGTAAACTTTGAAAAGGTTATGAATACTTATTTCTACTACAGCTAATTAGAATAGTAATCTTTATTTCATAAACTATAATGTTAATGTTAATATGACTAATAATATTTTTGTCTTTCATTTGGCTCCATTTGAATGATGTAACAAAATAAAATACTGCATTTTTTACTTCCATTTATAGATCACACGGCAAAATCTGGGTCCATAACGAGGGAAATTTTTTGCTTGAAATAAACTTTGAAATATTTTGGGATACACACAAAAATTTACTATTGAACCAGCCACTTTCTTATTAGGAAAATTGTCAATCTTAGCCCAGACGCCTTAAATTTCAAGTGATTTATTATAATTGATTTTGATCAGCACTGTCAAATGGAAATAAAGTAAAATATGTAATTATAAGTTGTCAAGGACACGTTTAAAAAAGGAAAAATGAACAGGTGAAATTAATTTTATTGATATGTTTCATTTACAGCAGTGTATCCAAAATATCATCATTCCAACATGTAATCAATATAAAAATTAATATATTTTGCATTCTTTTCATATTAAGACTTGAAATTTGATATGTATTTTATAGGTACAGTACATCTATTTCAATTCCAACTATCCATATTTTATATATTCAATAAGTATGTGTGGCTGGTGGCTATTGTATCAGCATAGCTTTAGAATGTTCTCAAAGAAGAATTAACTGCTGGGTTTGGGCTGCAGAAAAAAAAAAGTTTGGTATACATTGGTTTGATATTATAACACTGAAGAAAAACAAACAAAAAATTCCTCTGAAGCCATTGAATTTATACTTGCTCATCTGAGAACATTTTCTCCCTGGCTGGCCTAATTTCAAAGAAAAAAAACCCCAACAACATTTGGGAAACATGCTCAGGTTGATTTTTACTGCCAGTGGGGGAAAAATGTTAAATGTGAAACAGAAAAGGGTTGTATAGATGAAAGTCAACACTTTTGATTGCAGACTTTGTGTCCTGTATTTGAGGCTCTTAAGAACCACAATTCATTGCAGTTTGATTTCTTTGAAATTCTTGAGTAGTTTCATAAGTACTCACCAGTAAAGAACACTGATAGGCACCAGTTAATATAGAGGCTATACAGGATTAGATGATTTTAGAAAGTGTATTATATATAGTGTTTTATTCTAGTCAATATGTAATACTACCAGAATTGGAGCCACTAGGCTGAAAAGATTCTGCCTTTCTGGTCATATAAAATATAATACATCAATTTCAGATTAGTAAAATACTTTATTATGTTAATGTGAATTTAAGAATGTTAATTTCCAAAGGCATATAATATATTAAATCTAAAATATTGATATAGCAGATGTGTATATGTGGTATTCATGGTGCTTATGCTCACAGGATGTATTTCTTAAACTTAGGGTATAACAAAAATTTATAATAGTGCTGTGTACCACAGATAACTCAAAACATCAATTTCTTCACTTGATAATCACTTATTAGTGATCCAAAATATTACTAAACTAAAAATTAAAAAAAACACCTTACAAAGTGGTGATATACCATGTTCATTTAAGAAGGCAACATTCACCTAATTGATAAATGTTTTATATTCTTAACTAAAATCATATAGAATTATATGATTGCTTACGGGTAAATATGTGGAATAGAGTATTTAGCTATTATTCAGAATCCAAATGAAATTTAGAAAATATATTTTCACAGTTTGCAGCTTGGAGAAAGTGACTATTGGATGTTTTATGCAGTTTGAATTTATACCAGGGTAACAAAGTTGTATTTTCTTTGCTGTGACTGTTTATTTTTATTCTCCAAATGTAATAATATCCTAGAAGATTAGAGGAAAAAATAGGGAACTTTAGAGAACCCACACTAAACATTTTCCAAGTATGTTTTTGGGGGCCATTTTAATTTTTTTTCTAATGTATTTAAGATATATAAGGGATGCTTGGGTGACTCAGTTAGTTAAGCATATGGCTCTTGGTTTCAGTTCAGTTCAGTTCCTGATCTCATGGTTCATGAGATCAAGCCTCACATTGGGCTCTACATTCAGAGGCAGTCTGCTTGCATATTCTCTCCCTCTGCTCCTTTCCCAACTCTTTCTCTCCCTTTATCTCTATCATGTCTGTCAAATATATATGTATATATAAGAATATTTTAGAAAATAACAAAAATAAGAGGAATTCTTGTCAGCAAATGTCAGAATATGTAAAGCTTTAACAATAAAAAGATGGTAGCTGTGCATAAATTGATAGATCAATGTACTAAAATAGTACTGAAACTGAACAGTACTGAAACTGAAACTGAAAATAACTGAAGTTAATATACAGTTCAAAAATAATCAAAACCAGAGATGAAGATATAGTGCTGAGAAATTTTTCAAAATATTTGGAAATTAATTTTTGCTCCAAACTACAGATCCAAGAAAATTATAGTAGATATGACTATAAACCTGAGGCCATACAATTTACAAGAAAATATAAGTGGATATTAACCAATCAAAGAAATATGTCTCATTCACATTTTTATTCTTGAATATATGTATAATTAGTTGTAAAGCTAGTCCCAAACAGTTCTAATAAAATATTTATTTGGATTCACTTACTGAAATTAACTTTTATAGTACACTATAGAAATTTCTGTTACTTCTGGTTAGTTTTAACAAAAGTTTCAATTCTAGAATGGTTCTGTTGTCATTAATTTAGACAGATCTCGAAAGGAAGGATGATTATAGCAGGCAAGGTATATAGCACTAAGTAATAGTTATTTTGCTTTTTAGTATTGATGATAATGATAACAATAATCACCAACTTTTAACGAGAAGGTGTAAAACATTACTCATTACTCATATTTCAAAACAACAAATGAAGTAAGTCAATTTCAAAAGGTGGGTTATTTTTAAATAGATGTTTCATAATTTCTTCTAATAATATTTGATCAAATTGGCTTGCATTTGTACATGGAACCCTGTTGTTTCTTTAATGCTAATATAGATTGAAAGTAGAGTTTTCTAAAAGACTTGCACAATCCTCTTTTTCTCCCTAACACTACCTTATAAAGACCTCTTGACAACTCTCTTTCCCTTTAGCTTCATTTTATTCAACAATCTTTGTTGAGTACATGGAACATGCCAGGCACTATACTAAGTTCTCTTCCTTCATGCTCTAATTGTTCTCCAATAGGCAAGAGGTAACAGGAGAGAAAATTTGTAGTATATACATAGTTATGGGTGGAAGTAAGATAGAGGTAGAGATAAGTTATTTATTAATAGCTAAAAATAAGATTTTTAATTTTAATGTTTCATATTTTATGTAAAAAGATTTGCCATACTCTAACCTTGTTTCAGGAAATCATAGAGATAAATCTTGAATGGGCTTTATAGGGAAAAAACTATATCATAATTTTTAACACTTTCGCAAAATATTCAGAACCAGGAAGTATCAGCCAAAGAATCTGCCTGAGTGGATCACTTGAGAATGTATTCTTGCATGCCTGCTAAAAGATTGAATTTCAGGTTTTTTAAAAAGACGTATTTATCTGAAAAAGAGAGAGAGAGAGAACACCAGCAGTAGAAGCACAGGGAAAGGGAGAGAGAATCTCAAGAAGACTCTGTAGAGTGTGCAGCCCCATGCAGTGCTTGATCCCAGGACCCAGAGCTCATTACCTGAGCCAAAACCAAGAGTCAGACACTCAACCAACTGTGCTATTCTGGTACCCCAGACTGCATTTCAGTTTTAAAATCAAAATGGTATATGAGTAGCTCCAAAAAAGGAGTGTACTTGTGATGATCTCCTGATGTTGTATGTAAGTGTTGAATCACTAAACTGTACACCTGAAACTAATATTGCACTGTATGTTAACTGACATTTAAATAAAAATCTTTAAAAGTAGATAAATAAAAATAAAAAATAAAGAATGATACTACTTAAATTTCATTTAAAACTGTATGTACCCAGGTGGTTCAGTTGAGAATCTGACTCGATTTCAGCTCCAGTCATGATCTCGGGGTCCTGCGATCCAGCCCCGTGTCAGACTCTGTGCCCAGTTTGGAGTCTGCTCATCCCTCATGCTCTTCTTCTCCACCCATTCAGGCTCTTTCTCCCTTTCAAATAAACAATAAAAATTAAAAAGAAAAAATATTTAAAATAGTATAAACAAAACTACTTTTTGAATTATATATACTATGCATATTCTTCCACATTTTTCAAGCCCCTAAAAGCATCAGTGTTGAGAATCAGGTAATAGAACTACTTAAATGGATAATCTAATTGTCAAGCATAAAAGCATTTTGTTCCTTTGGTTATCAGTAATTGCTCTGTCTAATTTAGTTTATTTTTGAGGTTAGTGCTATGACCCTAACTTAATATTTTACTGTAATTACTTTATGTTCAACAAAACAAGGGTACTATGAAGGAAAAATTGTACTATCATTTTATTTAATCCATGTGTTCTCTTAGGTTTTCAAGCTAAAAATCTGAATTTCCAATTTTTCTACACTTTTTTACATTATAATGACGATTTTTATTTACAACCTAATGGAAACTCAAAAATCAACACTATACAATGCAACATTTGCTTACTTTTATGACTTAACAGATATTATCCATTTAAGTGATACTTTCTTCAAAAGACTCTACCAGAAATTGTGAAATCTTTCCTACTAAATAATTTACAAACCCAACGTTCAAGGATTTGTTGCATTGTTATGGGATTTAGTTGTAGTGTGAATTGCAATTTCTTAAATTTTTCTATTTTACCTTGAATACAACTGTTGTAACATTTTTACATTGGAAGCTTAGCAGAACAATGATCTATTGATTAAGTGTTTTTATTGAGATATAATTCACATAACATATGATTTAGTATTTTAGAGTGTACATTTAATTATATTTATAAATTCATGCAACCTTCATTACTATTGAAATCCGCAGTAATTTTATCATCCACAAAAAATCACATAACCATTACCAGTCACTCCCTAATCTTCCATATTCTTATTCTTTCAAACAATATTCTCAATTCTGTCTTTATAGATTTGCCTATATAAGAAACTTCATGAAGTTGAGTCACATGCTATGTCGTCTTTTGCATCCAGCTTCTCTTGCGTGGTGTAGTTTTCAAGATCCATCCATATTATAGCATACATCAACACTTCGTTCAATTCTACGGTTGATAATATGTCATTGTATGATATGACACATTCTGTTTATCCATCAGATGATAAACATCAGTTTTTAATCATTAATTGACAGGCAATTTGGTTTTCCAACTTTTAGCTCTTATAAAAAACGCTGCAGTGAACATTGGTGTATAAGTTTTGTGTGGACAAAAGTTTTCTATTCTCTTGGGTGTAAACTCAAGAACAGAATTGCTAGTCCATAAGGTAATATTGTGTTTAATATTTCAAGAAAGTGCCACACCATTTTTCAAGTAACTATACCATTTAACATTCCCAGCAGCATTGTAAGAGAGTGCTGGTTAGTTCTATTTCTTTTTTTCTATAATTCTTTTATTTTAATATGGTCATGGTTTATTAGACCATTTGTAAATAGTTACAGACATGTGATTGAATGACAGCAGTAACATACTCATTTTCTCGTTTTGTTTTAGCTTCAAGTTTTTAATATGAATTCCAGTTAGTTAACATACAATGTAGTATTAGTTTAAGGTGTGGAATTTAGTGAATCATTATTTACATACAAAACCCAGTGCTAATCACCACCAACACTATCCTTAATGCACATCACTCATTTAAACCAACCCTCTGTCTTCTTCCCATCCAGCAACCATCTATTTGTACTCTACACTTAAAAGGATCTGTTATATGGTTTGCCTCTCTCTCTTTTTTAATAACTACTTTCATTTTTTTATTCATAATTCTACATATGAGTGAAATCATATGTTTTTTGTCTTTCTCTGAATGACTTATTTTGCTTAGCAAAATACTCTCTAGTTCCATCCATGTCATTTCAAATGGCAAGATTTCATTATTTTTTATGGCACAGTAATATCCATTATATATATATGTATTTATAAATAATATCCATTATGTAGATAATTATATTATTAATTCTAATATATTTATATATTTTATAATTATATTCTATATAATTTTAATATAGTTATATATTTTTATAATTATATATATAAACACCACTTCTTTTTCTGTTCATCAGCATATGGACATATGGGATAATTCCATAATTTGGCTATTATTGATAATGTTGCTATAAGCATCTGGATGGATGTATCCCTTTCAATCTGTGTTTTTGTATCCTTCAGTAAATACCTAATAGTGCAATTGCTGTACTGCAGGGTAGATCTATTTTTAACTCTTTGAGCAGCCTCCATACTGTTTTCCAGAGTGTTTACACCAGTGTGCATTCCCACAAGAGTATAATAGGGTTCTCTTTTTGCCACATCATGCCAACATCTTTTGTTTCCCATTTGTTAATTTTAGTCATTCTGACAGGTGTGAGGTAATATCTTATTGTAGCTTTGGTTTGCATATCCCTGATGATGAGTGATGTTGAGCACTTCATGTGTCTGTTAGACACCTGTATCTTCTCTTTGGAAAAATGTCTATTCATGTATTTTGCCCATTTTTTAACTGGGTTATTTGTTTGTTAAATTCTTTATCTATTTTGGATATAAACCCTTTATCAGACATGTCATTTAAAAATATATTCTCCTGTTCTGAAGGGTGCCTTATAGTTTTGTTGATTGTTTCCTTCATTGTGCAGAAGATTTTTATCTTGATGAAGTTCGATTGTTCATTTTTGCTTTGTTTTCCCTTGCCTCCAGAGACGTGTCTAGTAAGAACTTGCTATGGCTGAGGACGAAGGTTTCTGCCTGTGTTCTCCTCTAGGATTTTGATGGTTTCCTGTCTCACATTTAGGTCCTTCATTCATTTTGAATTTATTTTTGTGTATGGTGCATGAAAGGTCCAGGGATTTTTGTTGTTGTTGTTTGTTTGTTTGTTTGTTTGTTTTGCATGTTGCTATCCAGTTTTCCCAACACCATTTGTTAAAGCGACTTTTTTTTTCCATTCTATACCCTTTTCTGTTTTGTTGAAGATTAGCTGACCATATGGTTGTGCATCTATTTCTGGATTTCAATTCTTCTCTATTGATCAATGTGTCTATTTTTGTGCATGTACCATACCGTCTTGATCACAACAGATTTGTAGTATAACTAGGAGTCCGGAATTGTGATGCCTTTAGCTTTTCTTTTCTTTTTCAAGATTGCTTTGGCAGTTCGGGGTCTTTTCTGGTTCCATAGAAATTTCAGGGTAGTTTGTTCCAGCTCTGTGAAAAAATGATGGTGGTATTTTGATAGGGATTGCATTAAGTATGTAGATTGATTTGGATAGTATAGACATTTGAACAATATTTGTTCTTCCATCCCATGAGCATGGAATGTTTTTTTTTTTCATTTATTTTTTGTCATTTTGATTTCTTTTATCAATGTTGTATAATCTTCAGAGTACAGATCTTTTACCTGTTTGGTTAGGTTTATTCCTAGGTATCTTATGTGTTTTGGTGCAATTGCAAATGACATCAATTCCTTGATTTCTCTTCCTGCTCTTTTATTATTGGAGTATAGAAATGCAACAGATGTATGTACATTGATCCTATAATCTGAAACTTTAATATATTTGTGTATCAGTTCTGGCAAACTCTTTGTGGAGTCTTTCAGGTTTTCTACATAGAGTCTCATGTCATATGCAAATAGTAACCATTTGATTTCTTCCTTGACAATTTGAATGTCTTTTATACCTTTTTGTTGTCTGATTGCTGAGGGTAGGACGTTCAGTACTATGTTAAATAACAATGGTGAGAATGGTCATCCCTGTCTTGTTCCTGACCATAGAGGAACAGCTCAGTTTTTCTCCATTGAGATTGATATTAACTGGGGATTTCATATATGATCCTTATGATGTTGAGGTATGTTCTCTCTATCCCTAATTTGTTGAGGGTTTTTACCAATAATGGATGCTCTACTTTGTCAAATGGTTTCTCTGTTTCTATTGAAAGGATCATATTGTTCTTATTCTTTGTTTTATCAATGTGGTCTTACACATTGATTCATTTGTGAATATTAAACCACCATCCCAGCTGTAGGATGAATCCCTCTTGATTGTGATAAATGATTCTTTTAATGTACTGCTGTTTGATTTGGTAGTTTTTTGTTGAAACTTTTTGCATCCATGTTTATCAGGGATATTGGTCTGTAGTCTGTTTTTCAGTGGGGTCTTTTTCTAGTTTTAGAATCAAGGTAACACTGGCCTTCCGAAATGAGTTTGGAAGTTTTCCTTCTATTTTGATTTTCGGGAATATTTTGAGAATAGTTATTTTAGTGTTTGCTAGAATTCCCCTGTGAAGCTATCTGGATCTGGACTTTGTTTTTCAAAAGATTTGTGGTTACTGATGCTTGTACCTGAGAAAGAGAAAGAGAAAAACACTTTTCTCTTAGGACCACTTTTGTTGTATCCCAAAGGTTTTGGACCACCTTGTTTTCATTCTTATTTGTTTCCATGTATTTCTTTTATTTTTATTCTTTATTGGGTGTTCTTTTATTTAAGATTTTATTTATCTATTGAGAGAGAAACAATGAGCATGAGCAGGGAAGAGGGGCAGAGGGAGAGGTAGAAGACTCCTCACTGAGTGGGAAACCTGGTGTGGGCTTGTTCTAAGGACCCTAAGGTCATGACCTGAGCCAAAGAAAGATGCTTAACCAACTGAGCCACTGAAGCAACCCTAGGAAGAGATTCTTTAACATCCATGTATCTGTGGTCTTCCCCAAATTTGTGTGTGTGTGTGTGTGCGTGATTTCAAATTTCATAGCATTGTGATTGGAAAATATCTATGGCATGATCTCCATCTTTTTGCACTTTTTGAGACCTGATTTTTGACCTACTATGTGATGCATTCTGGAGAATGGCTCATATTCACTTGAAAAGAATGTGTATTCTGCAGCTTTAGGATAAAATATTCTGAATATATATGTTTAGTCCATCGGGCTCAGTGTTTGATTTAAAGCCATTGCCTCCTGGTTGCTTCTCTGCTTAGATGATCTGTCCTTTAATGTAAGTGGGTTGTTAAAGTCCCCTAGAATAATGGTATTATTAACAATGAGTTCCTTTATATTGCTATTGTTTTATATAATTGGGTGGTCCCATGCTGGTGGCACAAATATTTATCATATCATCTTAATGAATACACTCCCTTATTATGATGTATTACCTTCTTCATCTCTTGTTACAATATTTGGCTTGAAATATATTTTCTCTGATTTAATTACTGCTACTCCAGCTTTCTTCTGATGTCCATTTGCATGATAAATGTTTTTTCCGTCACTTTACTTTCAATCTGCAGGTATCCTGAGATCCAAAATGAGTGTTTTATGGGCAGCATATAGATGGGTCTTGTTTATTTATCCATTCTGACACCATATATCTTTTGATTAGGGCATTAAGTCCATTTACATTCAGAATAATTATTGATAGATATTAATTTAGTACCATTTTTTACTTGTTTTGACATTGTTTCTGGAGATTTTCCCTGTTCCTTTCTTGTGATTTTTGCTCTAGGTTTTTCTTTCCCATTCAAAGAGTCCCCTTTAATATTTCTTGCTGGCCTGGTTTAGTGATAAAAAAAAAAACCTTTAGTTTATGTTTGTCTGGGAAACTTTATCTCTCCTTCTATTCTAAATGATAGTCCTGCTGGATAGAGTACTCTTGGCAGCATATTTTTTCCCATTCAGGAGAGTTGAATATATCATGCCACTGTTCTTGCCTGTCAAATTTCTGTAGAGAGGTCTTCTGCTAATCTTATTGGTCTTCCCTTGTAAGTGAGGGACCCCTTTACTTTCTCTTTTTAGGATTTGTTTTTTAATATATTTTGCAAATTTAAATATGATATATCTTGGTGTTGGCCTGCTTTTTTTGAGTTCAGTGGGAGTTCTCTGTGCCTCCTGGATCTGCATGTCTGTTTCCTTCTCCAGATTAGGGAAGTTTTAAGACATAAATTTCTCAAATAAACCTTCTGCCCATTTCCCCCTCTCTTCCTCTTCTGGAACTCTTATGATATGAATGTTACTATGCTTTATGGAATTACTGAGTTCCATGAGTCTATACTTTTAATCCAATATTTTTTCTTTCCTTCTTTTATTCAGCTTCATTATTTTCCATAATTGTATCTTCCCTATTACTGATTCATTCCTCTGCTTCTTCCATTCTTTTGGTTATTACATGTGTCATTTTCAAATTTTGATTATTGTATTTTACATTTTTTAAAAGATGTTATTTATTTATTTGACAGAGAGAGACAGCAAGAGAGAGAACACAAGCAGGGGGAGTGGGAGAGGGAGAAGCATGCTTCCACAGAGCAGGAAGCCCAATGCAGGTCTTGATCCCAGGTCCCTGGGATCATGACTTGAGCGGAAGGCAGACACTTAACTACTGAGCCACACAAGCACCCCAGTTATTTTATTTTTCATTTCAGCCTGACTAGTTTTTGTCTTTTATTTGTGTGGTAAGTGACTTCCTGGTGTCTTCTTTGCTTTTTTATAAACCTAGCTAGTATCCTTATGATTATTGCTTTAAACTCTAGATCAGGCATATTACTTAAATCTGTTTCAATTAGATCCTTGTCCATAACCTTTTCTTGTGCTTTCTTTCTGGGTGAATTCCTCCATATTGGCATTTTTTCTAGGTCTCTGTCATCTTCTCTGGTAGGAAAGTCTATTATATTTCCTTATCCTGAAATTAATGGCTTTATGAAGAAGAGGTTAAATAATAGGCAAGGCCTCATGTTTCAGAGAGTGTCTCTGGTGTATGCTGTGTGCACTCAGATGCTGTGTTTTGCCTGCTCTTTCCTGCAGGTCAGTCCTCTCCAGAGGTTCTCCTTGCCTGCAGTGAAGAGTTCTTTGAACTGTGGCCAAAGTTTGGTGAGTTTTAATTAAGTGTACTATGGTCTGATTGTTAAATTGGTCAGATCCAATTTCCACTAGAGCTGAAGATTTGCAGAACTCTATGGTCTGCAGACATGGTGCCTGCAGGGATTTGTGCTGGTCTTCTGGGGAAGGGGCCATTGTACTGGTTCTCAGACACACTTGCCTATGGAAAGAAGCACCAGTAGACCACAGGGGGATGGGGCTTTGTGGAAGTGGTTTAGATCTCTAATTTTGATGCTGTGCTGCTTATTGAAGTTACTCTGTTCTGAGGGAAAGGGAAAGGAAATGGGACCAGCCTGTTCCCAAGTCCCTGGAGAGGGGAGTTTGAGCCTGCCACTGTCCAGGAAGCACTCCCAGAAGAGCAAACAATCTTCCCTTTTGTGTTCAGGCATCATTCAGATTGTTGTCTTCACAGCTTGTCCCAACTACCTGCTTGCCTAGCCACACTTTGCATATTGGGCTCTATCCCAGGAAATATGGCTGAGTTTTAAAGCTTTAGACTTTTGGGATATGGTGTGAAGGGTACCCATGCTGGTCCTCTGGGGAGGGTCTTGTCACATTGGAACTGATGCAGGTTGTCCCAGAAGGAAAATTGCACCAAAACACCAGAGTGTGTATTTGGAGTAAAGCACAGCAGAGGACCATTGTCCAGGTTGGCCATCCTCAGCAGCTATCCCTGCAGCTATGGTAAAGGGTATGGAAGGAAAAAAGTGTTCACTGGCTTTTTTGCCTCCAGAGAGGCAATGCCACCTCTCCCAGACACATTCCAAGAAGGAGGAACTGTCTCTCCCAGGATGGTCCATTGGATCCTCAGATAACTTGTTCTCTGCTCCCAGGCTATCTGCCCTTTTTCTTCATAGGAGCACTTTCGCTGCCTAGGGCTCCACACCAACCACACCACAGATCTCTAAAACTCTAGTCTTTGAGCCCCACTGGTTGTAAAATCTCATGAAAATCAGCCCCTCTCATTTTCCAAGTCAATGACATTAGGGAAATATTTCCTTATGGGATCCCTTGTGCCTTTCTCTCTCCATCTTGCCTCTCTGTAACCAGGGCTTACTCTCCCAGCATCACCTGAGATTTGTTTCTTCCCCAGACTATGTCTCTGTACTTCCTACCTTCAACAATATGGTTTCTTCTCTCCCTCTAGTTGTATAGATTTTTCTCTCAGCCCTTGGATTGGTTTCTTGGGCGTTCAGAGTTATGTGATATTTATATGGTTGTTTCTAGGGAGAAGGCAAGCCTAGGGTCCTATATTCCACCATCTTAGGTCCTCCCTGCTCAAGGGCTCCAGTTTTTCAAATTTTCATCAATATTTGTTAATATCTGTGGTTTTAATTTTAACCATAATAGTGGGTATGAAGTGTTATTTCATTGTTCCTTTGATGTACATTTCTTTAATGATTAATGATGCTAAAAAGCTTTCCATGTGTTTCTTGGTCATTTTATATCTTCTTTGGAGAAAAGTTTGAATACATTGCTCATTTTTCATTGGTATTTTTGTCTTTTTATTATTGAGCTTTAAGAGTTTTTTTTTTTTCTTGCTGATAGTTATATATAAGATGTGTGATCTACAAATAATTCCTTTAATTTTGTAAGTTGTCTTTTCATTTTCTTGATAGTGACCTTTGAAGCACAAAAGTTCTTGTTTTGATTGTCCTACTTGTCTACTTTTGGTTTGGATGTTTATGCTTTATGTCTTTCATCAAGAAAAAACTATCCAACATATGGTCTTTAAGATTTGCATCCTTGTTTTCTTGTACAAATTTTATAGTTTTAGCCCTTAGATTTAGATCTTTGATTCATTTTGAGCTAATATTGTATGTGGCATGAAATAAGGATCCAACTGTATTTCTCTACATGTGGAAATGAAGTTGTTTCAACAGCGTTTGTCAAAAAAACAAAAACAAAAACAAAACTATCCCTTATCCCTGAGCTGTCTTAGCACCCATGTCAAAAATTGACCAAAATGAATGGGTTTATTTGTGGACTTTCAATTTTTGTCCATTAATTTTTGTCTATTCTCATGATTGTACCATTGTCTTGGTTATTATTATTTTGTGTTAAGTTTTGAGATCAGAAATCCTGATTCCTCCAAATTTCTTTTTCCCTTTCAAGATAGTTTTGGCTAATCTGGATCTCTGAAATTTTCATAAGAATATTAGGAGAAACTAGTCAATTTCTTAAAAGAATAACCTAAGATTATAATAACAATTATCTTTGAACTGTATAAAAATTTAGGGAGTATTGTCATCTTAATAATAGCTGTTCCAATCCATGAACACAAATATCTTTAAATTTATTTAGATTTTCTTTAATTTCTTTGTCTATACAATTGTTTTGTAGTTTTATTGAACAAATTTTGCAATTATTTAGTTAAATATATTTCAAAATATTTTAAAAATGTGAATAGTAATGTTTATTAACATGAATTTTCAAATTATTCATGGCTAGTGAATTAAAAATTGATTTTTCTATATTGATTTTTTCTCCTGCAATCTTGCTAAACTGCTTATCAACTTTTATAGTTTTTAACTGTACTTCTTTAGATTCCCTGTATACAAGATAATTTCATCTGTGGATAAAGATAGTTTTATTTCTTACCTTCCAATATGGATGTATTTTATGTCTTTTCTTGCCTAATATTCTTTATTGTCTAGTAACATTGTTTGCCTCATGTTAGTGGAATTATTTCCTCATTACTCTTTTTTTTTAAGGGCAGAATATACCCAGTGTAGGTTTTTTAAGTCTTTATTAAAATTCTAGTTAGTTGGATATGGGGAGATGGAGAGGAGAAGGGAGTTGAGGGAAATTGGAAGGGGAGGTGAACCATGAGAGACTATGGACACTGAAAAACAACCTGAGGGGTTTTGAAGGGGCGGGGGGGTGGGAGGTTAGGGGAGCCTGGTGGTGGGTTTTAGGGAGGACACGTATTGCATGGAGCACTGGGTGTGGTGCAAAAACAATACTGTTACACTGAAAAGAAATAAAAATAAATTAATTAATTTTAAAAAATTCTAGTTAGTTAACATACAGTGTAATATTCGTTTCATGTGTAGAATTTAGTAACTCATCACTTCCATACAATACCTAGTGTTCCAACTCTCTTTTAATTACTGTTTGCATGATTTCTACTTTTTTATCCTTTTACTTTCATACTGTATCTATTTTTGAATCTAAAGTTTTTCTCTGATGGACAGCACGTAGTTGAATCATTTTACAATTTATTCTGTCAATCTATATCTTTTGATTGAGGCTTTTAATCTGTTTACATTTAATTAATTACTGAGTTACGACCTACTTTTTAAATTTCTCTTTGTTTTCTACATGTCTCATGCCTTTTTTTGTTCTTTATTCCTCCATTGCTGCCCTCTTTTTTGTTAAATAATATTTTCCAGTGCATCATTTTAATTCTTTTATTTCTTTTATTGTATTTTTGAACCATTTTCTTAATGGTTAGCCTAGGGATTACAAATAATTTAACTTAAAATCTAGTTCTGATTAATAGAAACAGAATTTCAATAGTATACAAAACCTTTACCTCTAGATAATTCTATTCTCTCTCTTCCATTTTGCTGTTATGTCATAGAAATTATGTCTTTATGAATTGTGTATCAATGAAAAGTTTTAAAATTATTGCTTTATGAAGCTTTATTTAAAATCAGATAGGAGAAAAAGTTACAAATGGAAAAATAAATTATGCTTTTATAATTATCTATGTATTTATTTTACTAGTGTTTTATTCTTCAGTATGAATTTATATTATTTTCTAATGACCACTTATTTCAGTCTGAAGACATCCCTTAATTATTTTTTTGTAGGGCAAATTTTCTAGCAATGGAATTTCTCATTTTGTTTAAAAAATCTGGGAATGTCTTAATTTCTTATTCATTGTTGAATGGTAGTTTAATGGGGTAAAGTATTCTTGAAGTATTTTTTTTCAACAATTTGAATATATCATCCCACCATCCTCTGGACTTTATAGGTTCTGACGGGAAATTAGCATAAATCTTATTAAATATTCTTTGTAAGAATGAGTCCATTTCACTTGCTACTTTCAAGGTGGCTCTACCTATTTCAAGAGTTTGATTATGTTGTGTATGGGTGTTTATCCAAGTTTATTGAGATTCTAAAATGTGTGCATTAATGTATGTTACCCAGTTTGGGGGTGGTTTTGGTGATTACAATTTGGTGATTTCAATTTCTTTGAATATTATTTTTCCCCTTTCAATCTTTCCTCTGGATTTAAGACTCCCATTATTCATATATTTATAATCTGGTGGTGTGCCACAGGTGTCTGAAACTCTGCTCATCTTTTTTTGGTGTTTTTATTTTAATTCCAGTTATTTAATATACAGTATTATATTAGTTTTAAGTGTACAATACAATAATTTAACACTTTTTTATTTCATCCTACGCTCATCACAAGTGCAATCCTTAACCCTTGTCACATATTTAACACATCCTCAAACCCATCACACCTCTGGTAACCATCAGTTTGTTCTCTGTAGTTTAGAATGTCTTTCTTGGTTTGCCTACATTGCTCTTTTTACTCTCCTTGGTTCATTTATTTATTTTCTTAAATTAAACATATTAGTGAGATTATATGGTATCTGTCTTTCTCTGGCTGACTTATTTTGTTTAACATAATATTCTCTTGCTAGTGCCATATTGTTGCAAATGGCAAGGTTTCACTCTTTTTTTTATGGATGACTAATATTCCATAGTATATATAAATACAATATCTTCTTTATTCATCAGTCAATGGACACTTGGGCAACTACCATATCTTTCCCCTTTTATAAACATAGTGGTGCACATACCCTATGAATTGGTGTATTCATATCCTTTGGGAACATACCCAGAAGTGTGAATGTAGGATATTTTATCTTTAACTTTTTGAGGAACCTTTATATTATTTTTCTTAACAGTTACACCACTTTGCATTCTGACCAACAGTGCAAGAGGGCTTCTTTTCCTCCACATCCTTGGCAACACCTATTGTTTCTTGTGTTTTTTATTTTATCCATTCTGACAGGTTTTGGTGATACTTCATTGTAGTTTTGATTTACATTTCCATGATTATAATTGATGTTGAGCATATTTTCATGTGTCTGTTGGCCACCTGGATGTCATTAGAGTAATGTCTGTTCATGACTACTGATCACTTTTAAATTAGATTATTTGTTTTTGGGGTTTTGAGTAGTGCAATTTCTTTATGTATTTTGGATACTATCCCTTTATCAGATATGACATTTTTAAATATCTTCTTCCATTCAGTAGGTTGTCTTTTAGTTTTGTTGACTATTTTCTTTGCTGTGCAGAAGATTTTATTTTTTTTTAAGATTTTATTTATTTATTTGAGAGAGAGAGAGACAGAGTGAGAGAACATGAGAGGGGAGGTCAGAGGGAGAAGCAGGCTCCCCATGGAGCTGGGAGCCTGATGTGGGACTCGATCCCAGGACTGCAGGATCATGACCTGAGCCAAAGGCAGTTACTTAACCAACTGAGCCACCCAGGCGCCCCAGAAGATTTTATTTTTATGTCATCACAGTACATTATCTTTGTTTTTGTTTCTCTTGCCTCAGGAGACATATCTAGAAAACAGTTGTTATGGCTCATGTCAAAGAAGTCAAGCCTGTGTTTTGTTCAAGATTTTTGTGGTTTCATGTATCACATTTAGGCCTTTCATCCATTTTTAATTTATTTTTGTTTATGGTGTATGCAGGTGGTCTAGTTTCATTCTTTTGCATGTATCTGTACAGTTGTTCTAACACTTGTTGGAAAGACTGTTTTCCTCCAATGGATATTCTTTCTTTTGTCAAAAATTAATTGAACATATAATTGTGGGATTATTTCTGGGTTTTCTATTTTCTTCTAGGGATGCATTAGTTTATTTTTGATCCAGTACCATGTTGGTTTTGCTACTACAGCTTTGCGGTATGACCAGAAGTCCAGAATTGTGATGTCTTCAGGCTTGCTTTTGTTTTTCAAGATTGATTCCTCTAGTCAGGGACTTTTGTGGTTCCACACAAATTTTAGGATTATTTGTTCCAGTTCTGTGAGTGATGCTGATTGAATTTTGATAGAGATTGCCATTTACTCTGTAGATTGCTTTGGGTAGTACAGATATTTTAACTATTTGTTCTTCCTATCAATGACCATGGAATGTCTTTCCATTTCTTTGTGTGGTCTCCAATTTCTGTCTTTTGCTTTTAAAGATTTTATTTATTTATTTATTTGAAAGAGAGAGGGAGAGAGAGAGGTCACAAGCTGGAGGGAAGGGTAGAGGTAGAAGCAGACTCCACACTGAACAGAGATTCTGATGTGGGACTCGATCCCAGGACTCTGAGATCATGAACTGAGCTGAAGGCAGATGCTTAATGAACTGAGCTCCCCAGGGGTCCCTTCAACTTCTTTCATCAGTGTTTCATAGTTTTCACTTCTTTGGTTATGTTTATTCCTGATATTACTTTTGATGCAATTGTAAATAGGATTGTTTTCTTAATTTCTTTCTGCTGCTTTATCATTGACTAGAAATGCAATGGATATTTGTAGATTAATTTTGTATCCTATGAATTTACTAAATTCATTTATCTATTCTAGCAGGTTTTTGGGTGGAGTCTTCTGGGTATTCTATATATAGCATCATGTCATGTGAAAATAGTTTCAGTTTGAATTATTCCTTAACTATTTGGATGCTTTTTTTTTCTTTTTGTTGTCTGATTTCTGTGGCTAAGATTTACAGTACTATATTGAAAAATCAATGGTTAGAGTAGATATGCTTATCATGTCCCTGACCTTAGGGGAAAAGCCCTCAGTTTTTCCCCATTGAGGATAATGTTCACTGTCAGTTTTTCATACATGATCTTTATTATGTTGAGGTATTTTCTCTCTAACCTTACTTTGTTGAAGGTCTTTATCATGAATGGCTGTTGTACTTTGTGAAATGCTATTCTGCATCTATTGAAAGGATCATATGGTTCTTATACCTGCTTTTACTAATGTGGTATATCACATTGATTGATTTGCAAATATTACACCTCCACTGAAGCCCAGGAATAAATCCCACTTGATTGTGGTGAATGATTCTTTTAATGTACTGTTGGATTCAGTTTGTTAATATTTTATTGAGAATTTTTGCAAGTTTCAGACGTTTTGATCTGCAGTACTCTTCTAGTGAAATCTATTTGATTTTGATATCATGGTCATGTTGGCCCCATAGAATGAATTGAGACGTTTTCATTTTCTCTTTTTTGGAATCATTTGAGAATAAGTTCTAACTCTTCTTTAATGTTTGGTTGAATTCACCTATAAGGTCATCTGACTCTGGACTCTTGATTGTTGGGGTATTTTTCATTAATTATTCAATTTCTCTGTTGGTTTTACGTTTGTTGTCATTTTCCTTGTCTTCCTGTTTCAGTTTTGTAGTTTGTATGCTTCTAGGAATTTATCCACTTTTTCCAGGTTGTCAATTCTTTTTTTCTCATACAGTTTTTCATAATATTATCTTACTATTATTTTTGTTTCCTTGGTATTGTTATTCTCCACTTTCACTTGTGATTTTAGTTTATTTGAGTCTCTCTCCCTTTTTTTCTTGATAACTCAGAAGTTTATTATTTTTTATATATTTTTTTAAAGAATAAATTCCTGGTTTCACTGACCTATTCTCTCTCTTTCTTTCTTTCTTTCTTTCTTTCTTTCTTTCTTTCTTTCTTTTAGTTTGTACATCATTTATTTCTGCTCCAATCTTTATTATTTCCCTCCTTCTGTTGGTTTTATGTTTTGTTTTTTGTTCTTTATCTAGCTCCTTTAGTTATAAGATTAGGTTGTTTACTTGGGGGCTTTTATTCCTTCCTGAGGAAGAACTGTATTGTTATAAACCTCCTTCTTATTACAATTTTTGCTGCATCTCAAAGTTTTGGATTGCTCTGTTTTCATTTTCATTTGCTTCTACGTATTATTTTTATTTATTCTTTGATTTATTGGTTAACCCATTAATTTTTTTTAATACCATGTTATTTAACCCCCATGTATTTGTGGTCTTTCCATGTGTTTTCTTGTGGCTGAATTCTAGTTTCCTAGTGTTAAATTCACCAAAGTTGTGTGGTATGACTTAGATATATTTTAATTCTTTGAGATATGTTTTATGGACTGGTACATGGTCTATTATGGAAAATGTTCCATGTACGCTTGAAGAGAATATGTATTCTGCTATTTCAGAATGCAATGTTCTAAATATATCTTTTAAATCCATCTCTTCTAGTGTGTCATTCAAAACCATTGTTTCCATGTTTATTTCCTGTCTAGATAATCTGTCCATTGATATGTGTGTATTGTTATCATCAGTTATTTCCTTTATGTTTGTTATTAACTGCTTTATCTATTTGGGTGTTTCTATGTTGGGCACATAAATATTTGCAATTGTTATATATTCTGTTGGTCTGTCCCATTTTTTACTACTATTTAGTGTCCTTCCTCTTTTCTTGTTATAGTCTCTGTTCAAAATACATTTTATCCTGCGGTGCCTGAGTGGCTTTGTTGGTTAAGCAACTTATTCTTGGTTTCAGCTCATGTTTTGATCAGAGGGTCATGAGATTGAGCTCTGCATCAGGCTCAATACTTAGCTTGAAGTCATCTTAGGACTCTTTATCTCTGTTCTTCTGGCCTTCCTTTCTGCTCTCTCTCTCACTCTGTGCCCCTCTAAAATAAATAAATAAATCTTTAAAAATATAAAGTATATTTTGTCCTATATGATTATTGCTACTTTGATATTCTTTGTACATCCATTTGTATGATAAATGTTTCTTCATCCCCTTACTATCAATATGCAAGTGTCTTTAGGTCTAAAATGAATGTCTTTAAGGCAATATATTGATGGAGTTTTTTCATACATTCTGTCACCCTATATCTTTTGATTGGAGCATTTCATTCATTTATATTAAATGAAATTATTGATAGATATGTGTTTTTTTAAAGATTTTATTTATTTATTTGAAAGAGAGGCAGTGAGAGAGCATGAGCGAGGAGAAGGTCAGAGGGAGAAGCAGACTCCCCGTGGAGCTGGGAGCCTGATGCGGGACTCGATCCCGGGTCTCCGGGATCATGACCTGAGCTGAAGGCAGTCGTCCAACCAACTGAGCCACCCAGGCGTCCCAATAGATATGTTTTTATTGCCATTTTAATATTTGTTTTTTGTTGTTGTTTCTGAAGTTTTTCTCTGATCCTTTTTTTCTTTCTTTCATAACTTTCTGGTTTCCTTTAGTGATATATTTGGATTTTCTTTCTCTTTATTCTTACATATTAGTCTTTTTCATTATGTTTACCATTATGCTTATATATAATCTCTTCTCTATATGTGAGTCTATATTATGTAGATGGTTACCTAAGTTTGATAGCTGCTTTACTCCTCTTCCCCTCATATTTTAGGTATATGGTATCATATTTTACATCCTTTATTTTGAGCTTTCAGCAAGTCATAATCTTTTTGTTGCAAGAGAGTCTTTCCTTGATGTTGATGGCTGCTGATTGTTCAAGATGGTAGCTGCTGAAAGCTAGGATGGCTGTGGAAATTTCTTAAAATAGCAGTGAAGTTTGCCACATCAATTACTCTTCCTTTACTTCAACACTTAGGAGCTCTTGTACAGTTGATTGACCAAATTATAGCATTGTTGTGTCTCAGGGAATAGGGAGACCCAAGGAAAGGGAAGGTCATGGGGAAAGATCACTGATCACAGATAACCATAACAAATAGAATAATAATGAAAAATTTTCAAATATTTTGAGAATTACCCAAATCTGACACAGAAACACAAAGTGAGTAAATGTTGGAAAAATGACACTGAGAGACTTGCTGGACATAAGGTTGCCATAAACCTTCAATTTGTTTAAAGAAAAAACTGCTATACCTATGAAGTGCAATAAAGTGACAAATATCTCTACACTTGGATATATAGGTATACATTGTACAGATATAGATTAGATGCATACAAATGTTCTCAATATTTTCAAGCATTTCATACCTTTTGTTTTCAAAGTTAATTTGATAAATAGTTGCAACCAACATTTTGGGTAGCACTAAGAATTACCTGTATAATAATCAAGAAGTTTAGAAGAATTACCACAAGTTTAGTGCCTTAAAACAATATAAATTTGTTATTTTACAGTTCTATAGGGCAGATGTCTGAAAAAAATCAAGGCATTGGTGAGACTGTGTTGCATTCTGGAAGCTTTAGAGAAGAATCTGTTTTCTTGCTTTTTGTTAGTTGCTAAAGGCTGCCAGAATTCCTTGTCTCATAACCCTTCTCAATTTTTTAAGACCAGAAAAGGCTGGTTGGGTTCTTACAATGTAACCTTTCTGGTTTTGACTCTACTTTTTCTTTCTTCCCCCATTAAGGACATTATGACTACATTGGGCCCGCTAGGAAAATCCAGATAGTTTTCTTCTCTTAATATCATGCGATTAGCCATCTTAATTCCACCCTCAAATGTATTTACCTCTTGCTATGTAACATGACATATGTAAAGTTTTCAATGATTAGGATTTAGAAATTTGGGGGTATTTGGCCTACCATATAATATTTTACTTTTTGAAAAGCAATTTTTGATACTATAGCTATGTTTAAAAGGTCTCTAAACATATTTTTAATAAAGGAGTTTCAACAGGTTTGACCCTTGCAATATATCCAGGAAAGCCAAGAACTATCTTGGAAATTAAGATAATTTCTGACGGGGCGCCTGGGTGGCTCAGTGGGTTAAAGCCTCTGCCTTCGGCCCTGGTCATGATCCCAGGGTCCTGGGATCGAGCCCTGCATAGGGCTCTCTGCTCCGCAGGGAGCCTGCTTCCCTTCCTCTCTCTGCCTGCCTCTCTACTTGTGATCACTGTGTGTCAAATAAATAAATAAAATATTTTTAAAAAATGATAATTTCTGACATACTAGGTTCACTCAGGTTTTCGGGATACTAAATTCGGGCCAATTTTCAGTGACTCATTCCACAAGTTAGAATCTGACTTAATGTAAAAATATTTTCTCGTTTTTTCATTTCAAATTATAGATAAACACTCATCTTCCTTCTTAGTAAAGACCTATTTATGCTCTTAAAATATCAATTTCTCATTTGCAAGATATAAATACCAAAAACATCTATGTCATAGAATGTGGTGAGGATTTAATTAATTAATGCATACAAAGAATTTAGCACAGTCCATTGGACATCATAGATGTTTAATATTATGTTAATATAATAATGAAATTATTATTGTCCCATTTTTATTATTTTCTGGGTGCAAATTTTAGTGGAAGCCTTCTTAATCTTTAGACAAAACCCATTTATATTCCAAATAGAAATCAATAAATTTCATTCATTGTTTTCTTTAATCTATGAAATTTTCTATGAATTTGAAAAATAAAAAGATGCATGTGTAATTCTGTTCTTTTATCATTGTCAATATCTTAAGACATACAAATCTTAAGTTAACATGAGAAATACTTTTTGGTGAGTTTTTCAAAGTTTATAACTGTTAAATATGGTTTGAACCCTCTATTATCATAACTAGGTACAGTTTGACCTTTAAATTTAACTAAGCAATTTGTCCATTAACTTAATGTCTAAACTTAAAGATGATAAGCCAGATAGCAAGATTTAATTTGCATATTTTTTCATATTTTAAAATATAACTCTGGATGGACATTACTGGATATATGCATATAAATCTGTGGTTATAGTCTCTCTATCTTATCCCTGTATATGCTTTATTAAAATTATAGGGATATTCTTCTTTTACTTCTTTTTTAAAATCTTCAAGTTTTTTAAAAAATATTTTATTTATCTATTTGACAGACAGAGATCACTGTAGGCAGAAAAGCAGGCAGACAGAGAAGAAGGGAAAGAGGTACCCTGCTGAGCAGAGGGCCCAATGTGAGGCTCGATCCCTGGGATCATGACCTGAGCCAAAGGCAGAGGCTTTAACCTACTGAACCACCCAGGCGCCCCTAAATCTTCAAGTTTTTATGTGTAGACTCCATATAAATAATCTAAAGTTGACACTGATAAGGAGGAATATCACTTTTAAAAAATCAGGCAGCAGGGCACCTGGCTGGCTCAGTGGGTTAAAGCCTCTGCCTTCGGCTCAGGTCATGGTCCCACGGTCCTGGATCGAGGTCTGCATCGGGCTCTCTGCTCAGCAGGGAGCCTGCTTCCTCCTCTCTGCCTGCCTTTCTGCCTACTTGTGATCTCTATCTGTCAAATAAATAAATAAAATCTTAAAAAAAACAATTCCCCTCAAATCTATCCCTCTTAAAAAAAATCAGGCAGCAATATCTGTATTTTAACATCCACAAGAATGATTTTTAGCATATAAAATAATACTTCAAGGAAAGATGTAAAACACCTAAAATCATTATTTTTGCCCTAATAAAGTGTTTATTAAATATCTGAATTTAAGTTATTTATTAAATTCCCTGAAGTCATATGACACACAACTAATTTCAAACTAAATTTTCTGGGTCTTGCAGATTTATGTATGACAGATGATAAACCATCTTCTATTCCTTAAAACAAAACAAAACGAAACAAAAAGACAAGATGAAATTAATACAGACCCGGAAGGAGGGCAAGATGGCAGAGAAGTAGGAGAACCTGTTTCAAATGTTCTCCTAAAGTTAGCTAAATATCTACCAGAACACTCTGAACACCCATGAAACCAGCCAGAGATGAATGATTCTACATTTCTGGATCTCTACAGGGGCAGAACATCATCAGTGAAAAGATAAAGCAGAATGGAAGCACTCAGACTGATATTGGAGGATAAACAGAAGGGAGAGGGAGCCACCAGAAGTGTCCCATTGGAAAGTAATATCCCAATATACGTGTCCTGTGACTGGGGACCGGCACTAACTTGGAGTCTGGTTAAAAGCACTCAAAAAGAGCAAAAGATCTTAAGGGACATCTGGTGGAATTGGACGGTCACAGGCATGGGCCTAAGTCCACAGTCCCAGGATGGTCACCGCTGGCAACAACCCATGCCAGGGAGAGCATAGCAGGGGCTCCAGTCTGTGCTCACCGAGCCTGTGGCTTTCTGCTGCTTGCACTGCAGCTCAGGCTGGGCATACTCTCACCCTCACCCGAGAGATCCTGGTGTGGGAACCACCCAGTGGTCAGAAAACAAGCCAAAAGAACAAGAGGACAACAACCAGAGGGTCCCCATAAAACTGTAAAATCCCAGTATTGGGGGAAAACAATATATTAAGCTCCTGATATTACCTCCTAATCTGAATATTTCATAGATACAACTTTTCCTTCTTTTTTAAAAATGAATTCTCACAATTCTTGTTCTTTTAATATTTAAGCTACTCACCATTACAACTAGAGGTTTAATACAACATATTCCATAATAAATTTTTAACTTGAACATTTTTCATTCATATACCTGTCTCCTTTTTCTAAATATACATATAGATATAAGCTTCAAGGTAATCCTTTTCCCTATTCAATACTACCTCAATATATAAACCAGTTTTAATATCCTTCTATCTCTGGAAACTTGAGTCCTTTAACAAATATAACAAGATATACCCAGGAAGAACTGGAATAACGTTCCTAGCCCACATTGACTATTTATAAACACCTTCTCATGTTATCCTTCTTTCAGTGCTTCTGTGTAATTGCTTGTTTTTGTACTATATAAATCTTATTCCTGGAGTTCATTTTGGCTGGGTTGTTCTTGTTTGTTTGTTTGTTTGTTTGTTTTTCTTTTACTTTTGTTGGTCTTTTTGTTTGTTCGTTTTTGTCTTTGTACCTTATACTCTTACCTTTGGGGCCCATTTTGGCAGGTTTCTTTTTTTCTCTCTTTTTCTCTCTCTTTATTCTTTTTCCTTTCTTTTTGGGGTTACTTCTGATTGCTCTGAAACTTTTCAAGGTGCACCTTGCCTAGATCGTGGTTGATATATTCAGCTATATATCCCCTCAAACAACTCTTCCCAAAATGACTAGGAGGGGGAACACTGAACAGAGGAAAAATTCAGAAGTTGTGACCTATGCAACAGAACTATTGGATATGGACATAAACAATATGTCGAAAAGGGAACTCAGGGTAACAATTATCCAGGCAATGGCAAGGTTGGAGAAGACCATTAGTGACAACATAGAATCTCTAAGGGTGGAAGTGACAGACATGGCAGAAGTTAAAAATGATATCAGTAAGATCCAATTTAATCTAAATATACTCCAACAGCTAGGAAAGTGAGGCAGAAAATTGAACTAGTGATCTAGAATACAAACTGATAAAAAGAAGAATCAGGAGGAGGACTGGAACAAACAGCTTAGAAGCCATAAAAACAGAATTAGGGAACATAAATGATGCCATGAAACATTCCAATGTCAGAATTATTGGGATACCTGCTGGGGTGGAGAGAGAGAGAGTAGAAAATATACTTGAACAAATCTTGAATGAAAATATCCCCTATCTGGGGAATGGAACAAGTGTTCATGTAATAGAGGCAGAGAGGACACCCCCCAAGATCAATGAGGCTAGAAAGATATCCAGGCACATAATTATGAAATTCATGAATCATAATTTCAGATAATATGTCTTAAGGGCAGCTAGGGGGAAGAGATCCCTTACATACAGAGGGAGGACAATCAGAATAATGTCAGACATGTCCACAGAAACCTGGAAAGCCAGAAAACACTGGCAAGACATATTCAGAGGACTAAATGAAAAGAACATGCAGCTAAGAATATGTTATCCAGCAAGGCTGACATTCAAAATGGATGGAGAGATGAAGAGCTCCCATGACTGGCAAGGTTTAAGGTTTATGCGATCACCAAGCTGGTACTACAAGAAATATTGAGGGGGGTTAACTAAAAGAAGGAAGAACCCAAGAGTGACATAGAACAGAAATTTACAGAGACAACTGATAGAAACAAGGATTTCACAGGGAACATGACGTCAAAAAAATTGTATCTGAAAATAATCACTCTCAATGTGAATGGCTTAAATGTTCCCATAAAACAGCACAAGGTTGCAGACTGGAAAAAATGACAGGACTCAACCATATGATGTCTATAAGAGATGCATTTTCAACCTAAGGATACATCTAGACTGAAAGTGAAAGGATGGAAAAGCATTTTTCATACCAATGGGCCTCTAAAGAAAACTGGGGTAGCCATTCTCATATCAGATAGATTTTAAGCTAAAGACTCTAGCCAGAGATACAGAAAGACATTACATCATTCTTAAAGGGTCTATCCTCCAAGAAGATCTAACAATTGTAAATATTTAGGCACCCAACATGGGAGCAGCCAACTACACAAGCCAAATGTTAATCAAAATGAGGAGTCTTATTGATATGGATACATTAATTGTAGGGGATCTTAACACACCACTTTCAGCAATAGACAGATCACCTAAGTAGAAAATCAACAAAGATACAAGAAATTTGAATGACATTGGACTAGATGGACCTCATAGATATATACAGAACATTCCATCCTAAAAATAAAACCAGAATATTCATTCTTCTCGAATGCACATGGAACTTTCTCCAGAATAGACCACATACTGAGTCACAAATCAGGTCTCCACCAATACTAAAAGATTGAGATTATTCCGTGCATATTCCCAGACCACAGTGCTTTGAAACTGGAACCCAACCACAAGAAAAAGTTTGGAAGGAATTCAAACACTTGAAGGCTAAAGAACACCCTCCTCAAGAATGTTTGGATCAACTAGGAAATTAAAGAAGAACTTAAACAATTCATGGAAACCAATAAGAATGAAAGCACATCTGTCCAAAACCTATGGGAAAAGTCAAAGGTGGTCCTAAGGAGGAAATACATAGACATCCAAGCATCAATGAAAAAACTGAAAAATCCCAAACACACCAACTCTGTTTACACCTTAAAGAACTGGAAAATCAAGAAGTTAAGCCAATCCCATGCACAAGAAGGGGAATTTTTAAGATTAGTGCAGAGATTAATGAATTACAAACTAGAGACACAGTAGAACATATCAACAAAACTAGAATCTGGTTCTTTGAAAGAATTAATAAGATTGATAAACCACTGGCCAAACTAATCCAAAAGAAGAGAGAGAGGACCCAAATTAATAAAATTATGAATAAAGGGGGAGAGATCATGACTAACAACAATGAAATAGAAACAGTCATCAGAAATTATTACAATAGCTATATGCCAATAAATTAAGCAAATTAGAAGAAATGGATCCATTTCTGGAAACCTATAAACATCCAAGACTGAATCCAGAAGAAATTGACCAACCTGAATAAACTAATATCTAGTAACAAGATTGAAGCAGTGATCAAAAACCTCACAAAAAACATGAGTTCAGTACCTGACGGATTCCCTGGGGAATTCTACCAAACATTAAAAGAGGAAATAATACCTATTCTCCTGAAGCTGTTTCAAGAAATAGAAACATAAGGAAAACTTTGAGACTCTTTCTATGAAGCAAACATTACGTTGATCCCAAAACCAGGGAAAGACCCCATTAAAAGGGCGAAGTTCAGACCAATATCCCTGATGGATATGGATGCTTGGATTCTCAACAAGATCCTAGCTAATAGGATCCAACAGTACATTAAAAAGATTATCCACAATGACCAGGTGGGATTTATCCATGGGATGCAAGGGTGGTTCAACATTCACAAATCAATCAATGTGCTAGAAGAAATCAATAAGAGAAGAGAAAAAAAACACATGGTCCTCTCAATTGATGAAGAAAAACCATTGGACAAACTACATCATCTGTTCCTGATTAAAACTCTTCAAAGTATAGGGAGAGAGGGAAATTTCCTCAACTTCATTTAATCTCTCTATGAAAAACCCACAGTGAATATTATTTTCAATGGGGAATGCTGGCAACCTTCCCTCTGAGATCAAGAACACGACAAGGATGCCCACTCTCACCACTGTTGTTCAACATAGTACTAGAAGTCCTAGCAACAGCAATCAGACAACAAAAAGAAACAAAAGTATTCAAATTGGCAAAGAAGAAATCAAACTCTCTCTCTTCACAGATGACATGATACTTTATATGGAAAACCCAAAAGATTCCACCCTCAAACTACTAGAACTCATACAGCAATTCAGTAATGTGGCAGGATACAAAATCAATGTACAGAAATCAGTTGCTTTCTTATACACTAACAATGAAAATGCAGAAAGGGAAGTTAGAGAATCGGCTAATGGAACAGAGTAGAGAGCCCAGATATGGACCCTCAACTGTAGGATCAAATAATATTGGACAAAGCAGGAAATAATGTGTAATGGGGAAAAAAAGACAGTCTCTTCAACAAATAGTGTTTGGAAAATTGGGCAGCCACATGCAGTAAAATGAAACTGGAAAATTTCCTTCTACCACACGCAAAAATAGACTCAAAATGGATGAAAGACTGCAATGTGAACCAGGGATCCATCAAAATCCTTGAGGAGAACACAGGCAGCAACCTCTTTGACCTTGGCCGCGCAGCAATTTCTTCCTAGGAACATCGCCAAAGACAAAGGAAACAAGGGCAAAAATGAACTTTTGGGACTTTGTCAAGATCAAAAGCTTCTGCACAACAATGGAAACAGTCAACAGAACAAGAGGCAACCCACAGAATGGGAGAAGATATTCCCAAATGACAGTGCAGACAAAAGGCTGATATCCAAGATCTATAAAGAACTCCTCAAACTCAACACCCCAAAAACAGATACTCATGTCAAAAAATGTGCAGAAGGGGCACCTGGGTGGCTCAGTTATTTGGTGTCTGCCTTCAGCTCTGGTAATGATCTCAGGGTCCTGGGATCAAGCCCCACATCGAACTCCCTGCTCCACAGGAAACCTGCTTCTCCCTCTCCCACTCCCCCAGCTTGTGTTCCTTTTTTTGCTATGTCTCTCTCTGTCAAGTATATAAAATCTTTTAAAAAGGGGGGGCGGGGGCAGAAACATGAACAGATACTTCTTCAAAGAAGATGTACAAATGGCTAACAGACACATGAAAAAATGTTCATCATTAGCCATCAGGGAAATTCAAATCAAAACCTCTTTGAGAGGGACGCCTGGGTGGCTCAGTTGGTTAGGCGACTGCCTTCGGCTCAGGTCATGATCCCAGCGTCCTGGGATCGAGTCCCACATGGGGCTCCTTGCTCGGCAGGGAGCTTGCTTCTCCCTCTGCCTCTGCCTGCCACTCTGTCTGCCTGTGCTTGCTCTCTCTCCCTCTCTGACAAATAAATAAATTAAAAAAAAAAAAACACCTCTTTGAGATATGACCTTTCACCAGTTAGAATGACCAAAATTATCAGGACAGGAATCACCAAGGATTGGAGATGTTGTGGAGGAAGGGGAACCCTCTTACATTTTTGGTAGGAATGCAAGTTGGTGCAGCCACTTTGGAATCAATGTGGAGATTCCTTAAAAATTTAAAAATAGAACTACCCTATGACCCTGCAATTGCACTACTGGGTATTTAAGTCCAAAGATACAAATGTAGTGAAAAGAAGGGCCATCTGTATCCCCAATGTTCATTGCAGCAATAGCCACAATTGCCAAAATATGTACAGAGCCAAGATGCTCTTCAACAGATGAATGGATAAAGAAGATATGGTCCATATATACAATGGAGTATTATTCCTCCATCAGAAAGGATGAATACCCAACTTTTGTATCAACATGGACGGGACTGGGGATTATGCTGAATGAAATAAGTCAAGCAATGAAAGTCAATTATCATATGGTTTCACTTACTTGTGGAGCATAAGGAATAACAGAAAGGACATTAGGAGAAGGAAAGGAAAAGTGAATTGGGGAAAATTTGAAGGGTAGACAAAGCATGAGAGAGTATGGACTCTGAGAAACAAACTGAGGGTTTTGGAAGGGAGGGGGTGAGGTAATGGGCTTGCCTGGTGATGGGTATTAAGAAGGACACATATTGCATGGAGCACTGGGTATGGTGTATAAACAATGAATCTTGCAACACTGACAAAATAAAATAAAAAAAGAAAGCAGGATGATAGATCTTATAAAGAAAAAATTAATACAGGTGCATGGATTATCATAATTTCATAAAGACAAAGAATACTTACAATTGTGGCATATGGCTTGTTTGACATTTCTTTTTTATAAAGATTTTATTTAATTATTTGAGAGAGAGAAAATAAGAGACACTAAGCATGAGATAGGGAAAGTCAGAGGGAGAAACAGACCCCCTGCTGAGCAGGCAGCCCAATGCAGGACTCAATCCCAGGACTCCAGGATCGTGACATAGGCTGAGGAGTCATTCAACTAACTGAGCACCCCTGTTTAACATTTATTGAAGCTAAGCAATTTATTACTTTTATGCAGAATAGTCAGAGGTAGTGAAAGTTATTGAAAAAAATGATATTTTTGAATGCTTTGTAGTTTGTTCCTCAAAGTCACAATGGAGAATACGGCTGTGTTGTCACTTTACCAACATATTGCACATTAGCCTTAATAAATTGTCTCAGCCTTTTTAAATGTTATACAGGTATTACTTTTTAAATGATCAGAATGCATTTGAACAGCTTTTCATTGAAGGGGAGATGAGAGTACATAAATAGAAAAGTAAGAGCATAATAATTGGATCTATAGTTAAATTATGGAACCTCAAAACACTGAAGAACCAATAATGCACTCTGAACAAGCTCTGTATTTTTCCAGTTACATAAATTTTCCATTTAATTTATATGAATTATATGTATTTCAATAATGTACATTATATAATTTATTTTATTCATAAAATTATATCCAGCATATTGCTAAAATCTATCAAACCCAATTCTAACATATTGTGATATTGTTTCCTTTAGATTCTGTACTTTGTTAATGCTACTAGTTTAGTATGGTTATGTTTCATCATGGAAGGGGGAGAAATATAAGAAGAAAACATTTATGTTATATATAATTTCATTTTAATGTCAAAAGTTATATTTTACTATCTATAATTTATCACTGAAATAATCATTTTGTATTTGTATTTGTTTTTTTTAATTAAATGATGTTTAAACTGGAAGTGCAATAGTTACAAATGCTACAAATCTAATACTATATTTTGTGAATTTTTATTATTTTGAAATAATTTTTTACTTAAAGAAAACCCATAAAGTGAATACAGAGAATTTCTGCATAGCTGTCACCAAGGTTACCCTGTTAACATTTTATATAACTTTTACATTTATCAAAACTAAGACATCAACACTACTGAAATACAACTATAGACATTATTCAATTTAAACCAGCTTTTCCAATAATATTCTTTCTCAATTCCAGAACCCAATTCAGGACACCACATTGCACTTAGTTGTCACGTCTTCTTTGTCTTTTCAAATGTGTGACAATGTCTCATGAATTTGACACTTCTGAAGAGTACTAGTCAGAGGTATTTTCTAGAATGCCCTTCAATTTGTGTTTGTCTGTGTTTATCTGATTATTAGACTGTGGATACGGTTTTTGTGAAAGAATAATATAAGTGTAAAATGCTTTCTTTGTTACATTATGTCAGAGGGTACATAATATCTATATGACACCACCAGTGATATTTATCTTTGAACATTTGCTTAAGGTAATTTCTGTCATGTTTCTCCACTGTAAAGTTGTCCTTTTTCTCTTTCCATATTCTATCCTTCAGAGTCAAGTCTCTAAGTCTGGTTGATAGATAGGTGATTGAGATGATTGATAGATAAATAGATAGATAATAGATTTTATCTGCTTTATTGGGATATAATTTACATACTATAAAATATACCCATTTAAATTATACAATTTGGTAGGTGTAATGTATTCATAGAATTGTGCAACCATCACCACTATCTAACTTTGCAATATGTTTGTCACCCCAGAAAACCTATACTCATTAGCAGTCATCCCTGATTACTCCAACCCCCTTTTGCTATAGGTAACCACTAATTTACTATGTGTCCCTATTGGTTTTCTTGTTCTGAACAGTTATTATAAATGGAATGATTTATTTACAGTCTTCTGTAATTGTCATCTTTCATATAGCACACTTTAAAGGTTTATCCCTATTAGACCACGTATATCATTATTTCAATTCCTGTTTGCTATTTTTTCCTAATTGTGGTAAAAAAAATGACATAAAATATACCATCTTAACCATTTTTAAGTTTACAGTCCAGTTCAGTAGTGTTTTATTGATGAATAATATCTCGTTGTATGAGTATACATTATTGTTTAGCCAGTCATTGCTCAATGGCTATTTTTTTTGTCTTCCCACCCTTTGGCTATTTTGAATAATGTTACTACACCAATTGTTGGAACATGTTTTCAATTCTCTTTAGTATATACCTAGGATTACAATTGCTGGATTATATGATAATTCTGTTTGACTTTTGAGGAATGACCAAACTGTTTTCCAAAGTGGCTGCATCATTTTACATTCCCATCAATCAGTTCCTCCACATCTGCCCAACACTTGTTATTAATGTCTTCTTTATTATAGCAATCACCGCAGGTATGAAGTGATATTTTGTGATTTTAATTTGCATTTTTCTAGTGACTAATAACATAGAGCATATCTTTTTAAAGATCTCATTTCTTTATTTGAGAGCAAGAGAGAGAGCAGGGAGAGGACAAGAAGACTTTGTATTGAGCACAGAGCCTGACATGGGGCTCAATTCCAAGACGTCAAGATTGTGACTTGAGCTGAAATCATGAGTCAGACGCTCATCTGACTGAACAATCCAGGTGTCCCTGTTGAACATCCTTTTATCTTTCTACAGGTCATTTGCATATTTTCCCTGTATAAATGTGTAGTTAAATTCTTTACCCATATTTAGAGGTTGTTTGTTTTTTTATTGTTGAGTTGTAGGAGTTTTCTATATATTATGAGTACATTGTCTTATCACATATATAATTGACCGTTTTTTTTCAATTTTATTTACTTATTTATTTTTATTTCTTTAAATTAACATATAATGTATTATTATTTCAGAGGTACAGGTCTGTGCTTCATCAGTCTTACACAATTCACAGCACTCACCATAACACACACCCTCACAATGTCCATCACCCTGCCACCCCATCCCTCCTACCCTCCTCTACTCTAACAACCTTCAGCAACCCTGAGATTAAAAGTCTCTTATGACTTGTCTCCCTCTGTGGTTTTGTACTATGTCATTTCTTCTTCTTTTCCCCCATGATCCTTTGCCTTGTTTCTCAAATTTGACATAAAATCAAGATCATATGATAATTGTCTTTCTCTGTTTGATTTATTTGGCTTAGCATAATACCCTCTAGTTCCATCTATGTCATTGCAAGTGGCAAGATTTCATTTTTTGATGGTTGTATTTTATATATATACGTATATATACGTATATATATAAATACACACACACACACACACATACATCCCACATCATCTTTATCCATTCATCTACCAATGTACATCTAGGCTCTTTCCAAAATTTGGCTATTATTGCTGCTATAAACATTGGGGTACACATGCCCCTTCAGATCACTACATTTGTATTTTTGTGATAAATAGTAGTACAGTGGCTGGATCATAGGGTAGCTCTGTTTTCTCTTTTTTAAAGATTTTATTTATTTATTTGGCAGAGAGAGATCACAAGTAGGCAGAGAGACAGGCAGAGAGAGAGAGAGGAGGAAGAAGGCTCCCTGCCGAGCAAAGACCCTGATGTGGGACTCGATCCCAGGACCCTGAGATCATGACTTGAGCCAAAGGCAGAGGCTTAACCCACTGAGCCACCCAGGTGCCCCAGGGTATCTCTGTTTTCAACTTTTTTAGAAACCTCCATACTGTTTCGCAGATTGGCTGCACCAGCTGACATCCCCACCAACAGTGTAGGAAGGTTACCCTTTCTCCACATCCTTGCCAGCATCTGTCATTTTCTGACTTGTTAATTTTAGCCATTCTGACTGGTATAAGGTGGTATCTCACTGTCGTTTTGACTTGTATTTCCATGATACCAAATGATATTGAGCACTTTGTCACGTGTCTGTTGCCCATTTTGATGTCTTCTTTGAAGAAATGTCTGTTCATGTCTTCTGCCCATTTTTTTCTTTGATTATTTTTCCTTTGGTATTGAGTATAAGTTCTTTATAGATTTTGGATACTAGTCCTTTATCCGATATGTCACTTGCAAATATCTTCTCCCATTCTGTCGGTTGTCTTTGGTTTAATCAAAGAAAGGACAAGAACCATATGATACTCTCAATAGATGCTGAAAAAAAGACATTTGACAATGTACATCATCTTTTATGGATTAAAACTACTAGCAGTGTAGGGTTAGAAGGTACATAAGTCAATATCATAAAAGCCATCTGTGAAAAACCCACAATGAATATCATTCTCAATGGGGAAAAACTGAGAGCTTTTCCCCTAAGGTCAGGAACATAGCAGGGATGTCCACTATCACCACTGCTATTCAACATATTACTGGAAGTCCTAGCCTCAGCAATAAGACAACAAAGAGAAATAAAAGGCATCCGAATTGTCAAAGAAATCAAATTCTCACTCTTTGGAGATGATCTGATACTTTATGTGGAAAACCCAAAGGACTCTACCCCAAAACTGCTAGAACTCATACAGGAATTCAGTAAAGTGGCAGGATAGAAAATCATTGCACATAAATCAGTTGCATTTCTATACACCAACAATAAGACAGAAAAAGAGAAATTAAGGAGCCAATCCCATTTACAATTGCATCCAAAACCGTAAGATACCTAGGAGTATATCTAACAAAAGAGACAAAGAATCTGTAGTCAGAAAGGTATAGAATACTCATAAAAAATTTGAGGAAGACTGAAAGAAATGGAGAAATGTTCCATGCTCATGGATTGGAAGAACAAATATTGTGAAAATGTCTATGCTACCTAAAGCAGTCTACACATTGAATGCAATCTCTATCAAAATACCATCAACTTTTTTTGCAGAACTCGAACAAATAATCCTAAAATTTGTATGGAACCAGAAACGACCTCGAATAGCCAGAGGAATGTTGAAAAGGAAAACCAAAGCTTGTGGCATCACAATTCCAGACTTCAAGCTCTATTACAGAGCTGTAATCATCAAGACAGTATGGTATTGGCACAAAAACAGACACATAGATCAATGGAACAGAATAGAGAACACAGAAATAGACCCTCAACTCTATGGTCAACTATCCTTCAATAAAGCAGTAAATAATATCTAATGGAAAAAAAAGTCAGTCTCTACAACAAATGGTGCTGGGAAAATTGAACAGTCACATGCAGAAGAATGAAACTGGACCATTTCCTTACACCACACAGAAAAGTAGATTCAAAATTGAAGAAAAACCTGAATGTGACAGGGATCCATCAAAATCCTTGAGCAGAATGCAGGCAGCAAATTCTTCGACCTCAGCCACAGCAACTTCTTCCTAGATACATCACCAAAGGCAATGGAAGCAAGGGCAAAAATGAACTATTGGTATGGCATCAAGATAAAAAGCTTTTGTACAGCAAAGGAAATAATCAATGAAACCAAAATACAACCAACAAAATAGTAGAAGATATTTGCAAGTATGATTCATAAATATTTTATCTAATATTTTGTTTATTTTTTCATTCTTTGAATAGAGCTTTTCTCAAAGAAAAATAGTTTCAATTTGATAAAATCTAACTTCATTGTTTGTACTTTTGTTGGTATTTCTAAGAAACCATTGCCAAATACAAGATCACAATTTGTTTCACTGTTTTCCTCTAAGTGATATACAGGCATACCTTGAAGATTTTTCAGGTTTGGTCCCAACTGCAATAAAGTGAATATTACAACAAAACAAGTCATGTTTTTTTTTTTTCTGTTTTCCTACTATATATAAATGTAATGTTTACACTAAATTGTAGTTTCTTAAGTATCCAATATTATAATGTCTAAAAAACAATGTACATACCTTAATTTAAAATATTTTTTTTGCTAAAAATGTTAAACATTATCTCAGAATTCAGTGAGTCACAGTTTTTTCTTGTACATGTCTTTCCTCAATGTTGATGGCTGCTGAGTCATCAGGATGGTGGCTGCTGAAGGTTAGTGAGGCTATGGCAATCTATTAAAGGTAGAAAAGAGTGAGGTTTACCAGTTGATTGACTTTTCCTTTCACAAACCATTTCTCTGTAGCATGCAATGCTGTTTGATAGCATTTTATACAAAGTAGAACTTCTTTCAAAATGGAAGCCAATCATCTCACACCCTGTTGTTGCTTTACCAACTTTATCAATATCAATGTAATCTAAATCCCTTGATGTCATTTCAACAGTCTCCACAGCATCTCCACCAGGAGTAATTTCCATCTCAAGAAACCATTTTCTTGTTAATCCATAAGAAGCAGCCCCTCACCAATTAAGGCTTTATTGTGAGATAACAGCAATTCAGTTACAACTTTAGGATCTGCTTCTAATTCTAGTTTTCCTGCAATTTCCATCACATCTGCAATTAATTCCCCCATGGAAGTCTTGAACCCCTCAAAGTCATCCGTGAAGTTTGGAACCAACCTCCTCCAACTCCTGTTAATATTGATATTTTCAGCTCTTCCTATGAATCATGAATGTTCTTAATAACATCTAGAATGGTGAATCTTTTGCACAAGATGTTCATTGTATTTTGCCCAGATCCATCACTGGAATCAATACAGCAGCTCTAGCTTTACAAAATGTATTTCTTAATGATAAAATTTTAAAGTTGAGAAGACTCCTTAATCCACAGGCTGAAGAGTGGATGTTGGGTTAGCTGGCAAGCAAACAACATTAATTTTATTGTACATCTCCATCAGAGCTCTTGAGTGACCAGGCGCATTGTCATTAACCAGTAATATTTTGAAGTAAATATTTTTCTGAGGAGTGGGTCTTAAAAATAAGCTTGAATATTTAGTAAACCATGTTATAAACAGATGTGCTTTCATCTAGCCTTTGTTTTTCCATTCATAGAACACAGGTAGAGTAGATTTAGTGTAATTATTAAGGGTCCTAGGATTTTTGGAATGGTAAATGAGAGTTGGCTTCAACTTAAAGTCATCAGGAGCATTAGCCCCTAAGAATATAGTCAACCTATCTTTTGAAACTTTGAAGTCAGGTATTGACTTCTAACCTCTAACTATGAAAAGTCCTAAATAATATCTTCTTCCAGCAGCAGGCTCTTTCATCTATATTGGAAACCTATTGTTTAGTATAGCCACCTTAACTAATTATCTAGCTAGATCTTCTAGTAAACTTGTTAGCTTCTAAATCAGCACTTGTTGCTTCACCTTGCCCTTTTGTGTAATGGGGATGGCTCTATTCTTAAACCTTATGAGCCAACCTCTGCTAGTTTCAAACTTTTCTTCTGCAGCTTCTTTACCTCTCTCAGCTTCCACAGAATTGAAGAGAGTTGGATCATTGCTCTGGATTAGGTTTTAGTTTAAGGGAATATTGTAAGTGGTTTGATCTTCTATTCAGACCACTGAAACATTCTTCATGTTAGCAAAAATGCTCTTTTACTTTTATTCCATCCATGTATTCACTGAAGTAACATTTTTAATTCCTTCAAGAACTTTTTCTTCACATTCACAACTTGGCTAACTGCTTTACATAAAAAGGCTAACTTTCAGTATATCTTTGTTTTCAACATGCCTTCCTCACTAAGATTAATCATTTTTAGCTTTTGATGTAAAGTGAGAGATATGTGACTCTTTAACCTGAACACTTAGGAACCACTGTAGGGTTATTAATTGGCCTAAATTCAGTATTGTTGTGTCTTAGGAAATAGGGATCCTCAAGGAGAGGAATAGAGACAAAGGAACAGACAGTAGGTGGAGCAGTCAGAATACACACAACATTAATTAATTAAATTTGCTATCTCATATGAGTGTGGCTTGTTGTACCTCCAAAAGTTATAGTAGTAACATCAAAGATCACTAATCACAGATCATCATGACAAATATAATAATTATGAAAAAGTTTAAAATATTCTGAGAATTACCAAAATGTGGCACAGAAACGAGAGAAATGATGTTGGTAAATAATACCAATAGACTCAGTGCAGTTTGCCACAATTTTTCAATATGTAAAAAATACAATATCTATGAATAGTAATAAGGTGAAGCATATAAAATAGGGTGTGTCTATATAACTTTAGAACTCATGTTTAAATTTATAATGCACTTTGAGCTAATTGTAAATAATGTAGGATTCAATTTTCAACCTCCCACATGTGGCTATCTAGCAGAATTTGTTGAAAAGACTATTTTTTCCCCAACTGAATTGACTGGCATAACATTGTATTTTAAACCATATCAATAGTTTAAATCCCTCTAAAATCTGCATTGTATTACAACTTTTTGATTGGTCAGCTGTACAAATTTGAGGCTTAAAATATTGGGCTTTAACAGTGAGTGAGAAAGGGACATGAAAATATGGACACAAGGGGGAGATTGTTGTAAAAAACAATCAGGACTGAACAATTACCCTATTTGGTGGTCTAATATATGAAGGAAAGGACACTGATTTTCGGTGAGATATTCATTTGGTAACCTAGAGCAACATTCAGAGAAACGGATTTTACCTCATGAGCTAACCATTCTCAAAATCAAGAATTGTATTTATTTTCTTTTGCTCTGTTCTTCACTTTCTAACTAGAACTCTGTAACATATTCCAATTTTCTTTAAAGTACCACAATATCTAGTATTTTTTGAATCTCTGTATCTGTCACATACTTTACTATATGATTTGCATAATTCCATGGCCTGGATCCATGAATATAATAGTTTTTAAAGTGTGACATAGTAGGTATGGAACATTTTCCATATAGATACAGAGTATCTATTAATTTTCACTATATCAACAAATATTAGTCACCCTATGACTTGTGGAGGTTTTGGGGAATGATATTTGCTACGTAATGCTATTTACTTTTTATGACTGGACCAAGTTACTTAATATATCTCTGCCTCCAGGTTTTACATAGGAGCCTCACAGTTTAAACTCAGCCAACTTTACTACAATTCCTTTTCTCATTATACTACACCCTTCCCAAAAGATACAATAAATGATAGAGCAAATGTGAATAATATAATAATTTGCAATGCCATTTTCTTTAAAAAAAATCCAGGTTTTCATATTATTTCACATAATTTTAGTTATTAAGAAATTTAAAAATTCTTGTTTTCAAATTATTTCACATAATTTTAATTACTTAGAAATTTAAAAATTCTGGATTCCATGGTATATTATACAGAATAAGAGATACCTCTGAATAAATAAACTTTACATAAGCAATGTCACAAATAAATTTGTTACTAGCATTTTATCATTGTCTATAGCTTACAAAACGACAGACTACATTATTTTGAGTGTTTTCATTTTATGATTTCCTCTAAACTCATATGCCAAGTAACTATGGAAATTCTGAGTCAGAGTTAGAAGGGTGGATTAAATGACTCTACACTACATGAAGCCATGTCACAAATGGGTGTCAATTTGGAAAATGTTCCAAACTGAAAGTAGCACCACAGTTCTTTGGACACATAATGAGAGTATCTGAAACAAGTATCTTTGAGGAACTGCAATGGAAATTAATGGGTGGATAGAGTGAAGAGAAGATGTGAAGACATACGGTAGAAAGTTGATATACAGTTATAAGTAGTTATCTTTTGTTATAAGAGGTTATCCCTAAAATTAAAAATTGCATTTAATGGTTTTAAAAATGAATGTGTTAGTGATTACATAAGAAACTCACCTATAGAGGATTTAGATGAAGATTCAGAATTGTTTACAAGTTAAACGTTACTTGCATTTTATAACAGCATATTTTACAAAGAGGATTTATCACAAAATATTCAGGTACTCCACTTCTAGTTTATCTAGTATATGATTCAGTACATATTTATATACATATTTTTATTCATTCTGTTTTCCTTCAGAAATGTAAACTTTAAAGAATACCCCTGTAAATGTTACTTGTTTTATTTTGAAATTTGACTTAGAAGCAGAAACAGAGCATTAAACTTCAGATTTTCTTTCCACATAATGCTGATATCATTTATGAGCTTTCTGCTTATATATCAGATCTTCTAGGGAAGTTGAAGCTTAGATTTTTTTTTTTTATTGGTAAAATCAGTCTGCATTGTCGTTGGCTTCAGCTATTCTTATAAAAAAGCAATATATACAATAGGTAAAATCTAGGAAGCTTGTAATTCATTGGAAATTCAAACTCCTCATTGCAGTATCCTCAGCCCTGTGTGCATGTAAGCATTAGTTAAAATCACTAACCTCAGAAAGAACAAATTTATCTTTTATTTTATTCTTTCATAATCCATTTCATAAGACAAATGACTTTTTTATAGATAGTTGGTTTAAACATTTAAGCAATATTTTGGATTTGACATGTTGCCCACAATTCATAATCCCTATACTGGTGTGAGTTCATTTCTGAGTTTATATCATTTCTGCTAAATAATGTGAATTGCAGAGGAAGCAGTGGTATAGCAATGGTATATGTAACTTCACTTCCCTGAAGATTACTGCTAAGGCTGGAGAATGGCTCAGTGGAAGGAACACTAGAGTAGACTTGAGAGATAATTCCTATGTGCAAAATTAAGAAAATACTTGAATTTTTTGAGCCAGTTTATGCTTATAAAAAGTAATGTATAAGCCACAAAGCACCATTGAAATATAAGGAATTAAGGATGGTTGATTTAAAAGTATCAGTAATTTGTTAGGCAAGTTTCTGCTATGCACAGATATTAAACGTTATCTTGCTATTAATATGTTTTTGTTTTGTTTTATTTCCCATGCTCTGCATATTGATAATCAGATTTCCTTGAGATAAGAAATACTGGGTCGTTGGTAATAATCTATGTCGAAAAACTTTGTCTTCATTCATATATAGACTCTTTCTACCAAATTAGTACTTCAGATTGTCAGTAACTAAAGTGATGAATCTTAATTTAGGTGGATTTTCCCTTATGTTGGCCATGAGAGTTAAGTTCAGAGAGTAGTTCAGTTATGATACTATCATACAGTTTCTGTACACTTTCTTTTCTCATTGACTAATAAAGATCAAACTTTGAATGTATTGTGTTGATACATATAAAAATAAATATGACTTAGTCAAGATGAAAATCTTCTGCACAACAAAGGAAACCATCAACAAAACTAAAAGGCAATTTACAGAATGGGAGAAGATATATGCAAATGACATCAGATAAAGGACTGGTATCCAAGATCTATAAAGAACATACTAAACACAACACCCCAAAAAACCAAAGAATTCACTCAAGAAATGGTCAGAAGACATGAACAGACATTTCTCCAAAGATGACATACAAATGGCCAACCGACACATGAAAAAAATGCTGAACATCACTTGTCATCAGGGAAACACATATCAAAACCACATTGAGATACCACTTTACACCAGTTAGAATGGCAAAAATTTAAAAAAGATAGGGAACACCAAATATTGGCAAGGATGTGGAGAAAAGGAAACCCTCTTACACCGTTGATGGGAAGGCAAGCTTGTACAGTCACTTTGGAAAGCAGTATGGAGATTCTTCAAGAAGACAAAAATAGAGCTACCCTACAACCCAGGAATTGCACTACTGGGTATTTACTCCAAAGATACAGATGTAGGGAAATGAAGGGGCATCTGCATCCCAATGTTCATAGCAACAATGTCCATGATAGCCAAACTGTGGAAGGAGCCTACATGTCCTTCAACAGATGAATGGATAAAGAAGATGTGGTTTATATATACAATGGAATATTACTTAACCATCAGAAAGGATGCATGCCTACCATGGGCATCAACATGGATGGAACTGAAAGCTATTATGCTAATTGAAATAAGTCAAGCAGAGAAAGACAATTATCATATGGATTCACTCATATGTGGAACATAAAGAATAGTACAAAGGTCAGTAGGGGAATGGAGGGAAAACTGAATGGGAAGAAATCAGAGTGGAACACAAACCATGAGAGACTCTTAACTCTGGGAAACAAACTGAGGGTTGCTGAAGGGGAGGTGGATAGGGGGATGGGGCAACTGGGTGAAAGACATTAAGGAGGGCAACTGGGTGACAGACATGATGTGATAAGCACTGGGTGTTATACGCAACTCATGAATTATTGAATTCTACATCTGAAACTAATGATGTACTTACTATATGGTGGCTAATTGAATTTAAATTAAAAGTATGAGAAAAATTTGAGAGAAATTCCATGTTTTAATAAATTAATACCTTAAAAAGAGATTACTATATAAAACGAAGAAGAGACATTGTCTTAAAACCCCTGTGTATAATTTAAGACATACTTTAGATGAGTACCTTTAGTTATATTAAAACTGATTTTCACTGAAGGCCAATATAAATTTTCAACTTAAATATTGGTTAATGAATATTTATTTGTAAAATTAGACTGAAGTTTCTTAACAAAAAAAGTTTTATTGTTCTTTTATAATTATTATAATGGCAAAAATCATAAATATTGTAGGCATTCATTTTTGAATATTTTTTCATTGGTCATATTCCTAAAATTGTCCAATCTTAAAAAAGTAACTAACATAAACATACATTTATCCCCCAAAATAGTGATTGATAACAGCACAGGAAAAGATCAGGAAGTCCTTACCTATTATGCCCAAAACTGTATTTTTATGTACCATAAAAAGTACATTTGCTATGAAGAATAATTCTGTCTTTAATAAGGAAAGAGTTAGGGGGCACCTGGGTGGCTCATATGGTGTCTGCCTTCAGCTCAGGTCATGATCCCAAGGTCCTGGGATCAGGTCTTGTGTTGAGATCCCTGCTCAGCATGGAGTCTGCTTCTCCCTCTCCCTTTGCTACTCCCCCTACTTGTGCTCGTTTGCTCCCTCTTGGATAAATAAATAAAATATTTTTAAAAAGTAAAAGAAAAGGTTAATAATATAACAAGATGACATAATATAGTTAAATAAAAATTTTATTTATAAAGGTAATAAAATATGGAGTTATTTTTAAGGTTAAAAACATGAGGTAATTTATTATTTTTAATAATCAATAAAGTTTCAATTACTTGTGATTATAAAGTTAACATAATCCCCCAAGATATAAACTTACATAATACTAAAAATGAAATTCTTCTTCAAGTGTTTGGTAGAATTCCTTTGGGAAGCCATATGACCCTGGATTTCTGTTTGGGGGGAAATTTCTGATTATATAAACTGATTCCATTTCTTTGATGGCTTTGGGTCTGTTCAAATGATCTATTTCTTCCTGCTTCAGTTTTGGTAGTTTATAAGTTTCTAGGAATTTGTATAGGTCATTTCATTTAATGAAATGGTCAGCAGTGCTAAACTTGGAAGAAACATTTATTATGAACAAAGAAAGTGTTGCTGTAGTTCTCAAAAAACTTTTTCTGTCAACAAAGCAAAAATTAAAACCATGTAAAAAACCTTATTAGCCCATTAAATGTAGAGCTGAGAGGCTCTTCAGGCTCTCTATTGAATTAACATGTAAAAAATAGAGTACTTTGATTGATATACCACTGTGCCAAACCATCAGCCAACTGGATTTGGGTAGCTTTATTAAAACTGTGTTGGATGCAGAGATGAGTGCTATTTTTTAATGTAGTAGAACACAAGGTCAAAGCCTGCCTTCTTTAAAATATATATAGGGGCGCCTGGGTGGCTCAGTGGGTTAAAGCCTCTGCTTTCGGCTCAGGTCATGATCCCAGGGTCCTGGGATCAAGCCCCACATCGGGCTCTCTGCTCCATGGAGAGCCTGCTTCCTCCTCTCTTTTCTGCCTGCCTCTCTTGCCTACTTGTAATCTCTGTCTGTCAAATAAATAAATAAAATCTTAAAAATATATATATATACACATATATATGTATATATGTATGTGTGTATATATATATATATTTAAATTTATTAGTTAACATAAGCTTGTCTTCTGAGACTTCTTTTTCCTTGCATTAGAACAACAAATGGAAAAGTACTGTTGGAATACAGAACCAAGTATAGAATCAAATGCTAACTATCTAGGTGCACTTTCACCAGTTTAACAGAAAGGAAAATACTGCAATTGTTAATATCATTAAGTAAAGTGACTTTAATTTTCCCAAGTACTCAACATATAAGAAAATATAAATTACTTATTTTTACTGTTAAATGGAATGTGAAAGTGGTCAAGATTCACTGATTGGATGATACAGAAGCCATTATATTTAACATGGCAAGCATTGTAAGTTTATTTAAATCTTGTTAAATAAAACCCTGCACGGCTTTCATGAAAACAATCCTGTATAAATTATTAAATAATAAACAGGACATTTATGAATCTTATGTATCTCCCATTAATCTTTATAGCTTGAAACTCATATAGCAATTATTTCTTCCCCAAAAAATGTGCGAGAGGGGCACCTGGGTGGCTCAGTCATTAAGCATCTGCCTTTGGCTCAGGTCATGATCCTATGGTCCTGGAATCAGGCTCATCAGGTCCTGCTCACCAGGAAGCCTGCTTCTCCCTCTCTCACTCCCCCTGCTTGTGTTCCCTCTCTTTCTATGTCTCTCTCTGTCAAATAAATAAATAAAATCTTAAAAAAAAAGATGTAGTTCTAGCTTGAAATATCTGCACAGGAGAAGAAAAGAAGAAGAAGAGGAAGAAGAAGAAGAAGAAGAAGAAGAAGAAGAAGAAGAAGAAGAAGAAGAAGAAGAAGAAGAAGAGGAGGAGGAGGAGGAGGAGGAGGAGGA
>PISX010006998.1:0-92021 GCA_004024625.1 Mellivora capensis | reverse complement strand
GTGCCTAGTTTTCTGTAGTATTTGCCTATTTTCCCTTTCATGTATGCAAGGTCTGTAATTTTGTAATCTCTTCTTTCATTCCTGACATGACTAATTTGTGTCTACTCTCTTTTTGATCCGTTTGGCAAATTTTTATGGATCTTAACTGTCTTAAAGAAACAACTTTTGTTCCCATTGATTTTCTCCATTGTGTTTTGTTTTAAATCTCATTGGTTTCTTCTCTTTTCTTAATTTTTCTTCCTTCTACTTGATTTGGATTTATTTTCTTCTTCTAAAGTGGATTCTTGAGGTGAAAGCTTGGATTACTGTTTTGAGATCTTTCTTCTTTACTACTACAGACATTTAGTGGTACAAATTTCCCTGTAAACACTACTTCCGCTGCCCGCCACAGATTTTGTTATGTTGTATTTTCATTTTTATTCAGTTAAGTCTAATATTTAGTTTTTCTTGAGCCCTTTTCTTGGTCGTAGGTCATTTAGAAGTATGTTGCTTAATTTTTAAGCATTCAGGGACACTCCTTTGATTTCTGTTATTTACCCAGTTTGATTCCATTATGGTTAGAGAACACACTCTTCAATTCTTTTATCTCTACTAAAAGTGTTTGAAGGATTATGAGTATCATTTATCTTGGTAAATGTCAATGAACACAAAAAGCTGTTTGCATTCTGCTCTGATTGGGTGAGTGTTTAGTAAAAGTCCATCAGATCCCATTGGTTTGTAGTCATGTTCAGTTCTCCTTAATCCTTGCTGATTTCCTGTCTGTCTGTTCTGGGAGAGAAGTTTTGATGTCTCCAACTGCAATTCTGGACTTGTCTATTTTTCCTTCTAGTTCTGTCTTCACAAATTTTGCTTCATGTATTTGAAGCTGTGTTGTTAGGTACACATTTAGGAATATGTCCTCTTGGTGAATTGACCCTTTTATTATCAATTTTCCCCTTTATCCATGATAATTTTCTTTTCTCTGAAGTCTGCTTGATCTGTTGTCAATATGGGCACCCCAGTTGTTTTGATTTCTGCTTGCACTGTATCTTTTTCCATCCTTTTAACACAAACCTATGGATATTAGGTTTGAAGAGAGTTTCTTGTAAATAGCACATAGGTGGTTGATTTTTTAAAAATTCATTCTGATAATTCCTGTATTTTAATTTAGACCACTTACATTTAATGTAATTATTGATACGTTTGGATTCAGACCTACCATTTTAATTTTGTTTTTTCTCTTCCATTTTTTTATCCTTCTATTTCCTCATTCTTGCTTTTGTTTTGGTTATTTGAACACTTTTTAGCATTCTATTTTAATTTATCTATTGCATTGCTGATTATATCTTTAAAAAGCCTTTAGTGGTTTCCCAGCAATTACAATATGCACCCTTAACCTTTCACAGTTTACTTAGAATCAGTATTTTACCATTTCAAGTGCTTTATAGAAATCCTACAACCACATAGGCCCCTGTGCTCTCCATTCTTTATGTTATCTTGTGTTCAACACCCACACATGCTGAAGACTCAGTAAGACAATATCACAGTATTTGCTTTTAATCATCTAACATATTGTACAGAACTGAAGTGGAGAAGAAACCTATTACCCTGTTCCTTGCTCTTCCTGCCTCAGTTTTCCTTACATCTGAAAAACTTTTTCAGCCACTGTTTTAGGGAATGTTTGCTGATAGCAAATTATCTTAGTTTTTCTTCATCTGAGAATGTCTGTATTTCATCTTCATTCCTGAAGGATATTTTTTCTGTGTATAAAATTCTGAATTAATGTTCTTTTCTTCCCACACTTAAAAAATATTCCACTTCCTTCTGGCCTCCATGGTTTCTGATAAGACATTCTTTTGTAAGTAATATAGTGTGTCATTTTTATCTGGCTGCATTAAAGCCAGATCTTTTTCCTTTAGATATTTTAATGTCTTGGGTTTTCAGAAGTCTGAGTGTGAGGTGTCTCAGCGTGGATTTATTTAGCTGTTTCCTGTTTGGAGTTTGTTGTGGGCCTGAGAAGGAGAAAAGCGTACTGGCAGAAACCCCAGACCAGACCTGTCTGCAGAGATATGTGTGAAGGAATTTAAGTTTCTGCAAAAAGTAGCTGCAGGAGCCCCAGTGGGCTAATTTTTATTTTCCAAGATACAGCTCAGTCGGTTTGGCCAAGTAAATGGAGGAGACAACAGAAGTCCCAGGTTCTGGGTATGTGCTGTAGCTCCCACTGGTGCCAGCCCTTGGCTCCTGTGGTGGGTGTGGCCACTCTTCCCGGGTCACTGGGACCACACGTGGTGACTTGAAGGGCCTGAGTTAGGAATGATCCCTTTTCTCATCACTGATCTGGAAGGAGGCAGTGAGTAACGTGATGCCCATTGACTTTATCTGTTTAAAGATAAACAGATAAAGTCAATGGGCATCATGTTAGTCAACTTCCCATGGATGCCTCCAAACGCTGGGGCAGTTTCTGCCCCAAGAGCCTCTGCAGGGGGTGAGGCAGGGCTGGGGTGAGGTGGGCGAGGCCTGCAGCAGCAGTGTGTGGTTAGCAGGCCCAGGGGGTGTAGGGCGGGCCAGCTCACGTGGGTCAGGGGTCAGGGCTGGTGGCAGCATAAGGTATTCCCCCCACACACAGGTGTGAAGCACAGATGCTCATAAACTAGGGTCACGTGATGAGGAAGTGAGGGCTCTGAATATTCGCTACCTGTGTTTGAGGTAATTTATTTGATTATAAGTTTATGTAATTTGATTTTTTAATAATACTGTGTTTAGCAACCAGGTGTCTAAATTCCTGAAGACATAGAGAAGTCCACATGAGCTCTGGCATGCCCTGGGGTGTGGGTGCGGCCGTGGGAAGACCATCCTGAGGGTGAGGTGAGCCCTGGTTGCAGGACGGAGCTGCTGGGGGGTCTGCCGGTGGGTGTGCCTCTGGGGACAGGAGGGAAGCTGGGCCCTGGGGCCTCAGGCCTGGCTCCCGGTGTCTGCTGGGTGGGGACTTGGGGCCTCCTCTGCTGCTTGGTGACTCACTGGGTCCATAGCGAGATCTAGGTCACTCACTTTCTTGTGACTCACAGGTTGGCTCCTGCTGTCTCCAGGCTACTTCGCATCTGAGGGACATGGTTTAATGCTGACGGTCCCAGTGCCTCTCGGAGGCCCCAATCCCTCTGTACCATCTGGCCAACTTCTAACAAGAGCAGGACAGGTCTGCATAGGCCGACTTTCTGAGGATGTGAGGACTGCTTGGGAATGAGCTGTGCCTGGCCATGAGGCCCCGAGCAAGGTGGGGCCGGGAGTACCAGGACCAGGAACCAGGAGCTTCAGACCTTCTGACTCATCACAGGTCACTCGCTGACCGCCAGCCTCCTCCCTATTCATTCATGTTTCTACTCTCCTGTGCACCTGCTGGGGTCCCTTTCCCCTTGGAACGTGAACGGACACACTGAGGGACAGACTGCAGTCCTAACCGAGTCCTCCTGGCCACAGGTGGCCAGTGCCGTGGGGCAGGGGCACATCCCTGGGCAGCCTTGTGCACAGGGAACAGCCTTCACATTGGAACCTCCTGGAGCATCACCCAGCAAAAGCCCTGGAAACATTTCCACTGCAAGTTCTAGTCTACCTTTATTTGCTGTACATTTAAAACAATTTGTCTACGAGGCATTCTCACGTCGTCTTAGCTAGCAAAATATTTCTGATCAGTACACCCAGTCCTGGGAAGTTATTTTTGTAGTAATTCTGAGTCAGAAAAGGGTTAGCGTCCTGGTTCCGTGAGTCAGGGTGGGCTGCTGGGCAGTCCTGGCGGGAGAGAAGCCAGGAGGTTGTTGAAGGCTTGAGCACGTGAGAGCAGGGTATGGGAACTGATTATTGCACATTTCTTTCTTTTTTTTTTTTTTAAGATTTTATTTATTTATTTGACAGACAGAGATCACAAGCAGACAGAGAGGCAGGCAGAGAGAGAGGGGGAAGCAGGCTCCCTGCTGAGCAGAGAGCCTGATGCGGGGGCTCCATCCCAGGACCCTGAGATCAAGACCTGAGCTGAAGGCAGAGGCTTAACCCACGGAGCTCCCCAGGCGCCCCTAAAGGAGCTCATTTCTTAACTTGAGGACATCTTTCAGCTTATGAATTTTCTGGGCGTTGGGAGCAATGGAGGGGAGTTGGGCTGTCTCCCTGTACACTGGGAGAACCCTGAGACCTGCCGTGGGTACAGCCCTGGCTCCCTCTCCTCAGCCTGAAGAGGGAAACGGCTGGGATTAGCTCAGGAAGCCGGGGGGGACAGGGCTCCTGTGTCGCAGGGGAGGGCCGCTCTCCAGGTCACCGTGTCTACATGGGCAGGCCAGGAGGGTCTCCATGACAGGATGCCTCAGCCCATCACTGGGGCGGAATGCCCTCATCCCACTGAGACCCCTGCCCCTGCTCCAGGCCCCACGCTCTGGAATTCTCTATTTAGAGATTGTCTGATTGGCTTCCATCACCCCTTTGACTACAGGCTCAGGAAGGCAGGCCCCGTGCTTTCTCTATTTCATGGATCATTCCCCGTGGAATGGCCCAGCCCCCTCCGTCCCCACCCCCAGCTTCTCTCTGTGGTCCATTTGCTTGGATGTCAGGGTTGCTCCTTCTTCCTCTTGAGGCTTCTCTCCCCAGACCCCCTTCCACTGACACCCACAGCCCGATCCCGACAGCGAGCCCCCTTTCCCCTGAGGAAGCGGCTGGAGCCCTCAGAGCTGAGGCTCTGCTGCAAAGCCGTGGACGGTCCTTCAAGAGCCCCGGCGGAGCGTGGGAGGGCTGCTGGAAGTCATCTGCGGCCTGTCCAGGCCAAGAGACCCTGCCCCTGACCGCAGCTTTCCGCGGAAGTTGAATGCTTCACGGGATGACGCCCAGACGGGGCTGTGGTTGGGAAATGGTTTGGGAAACTGGGGGAGGATGCAGACTTGTGAGGGTTTCGGAGTCTCGTTTCTGAGTCTGGTCCTTTGAAAGCTCTGGGCGGAAACCAGGAGACTGTCCTGCCTGCACTGCTCCAGCCGCGGTTCTGGAAGTCACGCCCAGGAGGGGCGCCGAGCCCCAGCTCAGCCCAGCCCAGCCAGGCCGGTGGGTGTAGGCAGGGCAGTCCCCTGGGGGTCGCCTCACCAGCCGCCCCTCACCCCCAGCACAAAACTTGCAACAGGCTCACCTCTTGGTCCCCTCCGGGCCGTTTCGGGCATCCTCCCTCCCCGCCCCCCGCTGGCACTCTGTCTCTAGGGCAAATAAGCTCGGTTGGTCCCTCCAGTGCCCCTTCTGTCCCCCTTGTCGTCTGCACCACTGCCCCCGACTCCACACCCTTCGCTGTGGGACTGACTGTCCTAGGCCCGGGACGTATCCCAGGCCTGCACCCTGGTGGTCTATCGTCCTGGCTGCAGGTCACGGCAACGATGGGAGGACTCAGGTTGGCAAGCCTGGAAAGGTTGTTTGATGCTGTGAACTCAAGACGGAATTCCCACCTCCACCTTGCCCTCGGACCCCTGAAGGAAAGACTGCTTCAAAGGCGGGCAGGCCCCGGAGGTGGCCAGTCCACACCCAGGAGGAGCGCGCTGGGGCCCCCGCCTGCCTGTGGAGCGGCTCGAGGCCGGGCTGCTGCTGGGGGCCCTTGCGACGCCAACCCTCACCGCACAAAACTGAATCCCAGCCCCTCGGGACCCGCAGTTGGTGGAAATCTCCGCAAGCCCTTCCTTGTCAGATTGTGTTCAAAGCCGCCAAGCCGCCCCTTCCGCCGAGCCCGCGGTCTCCGCAGACTGTCCCGGGGATTCCAGACGGCCTCCCTTCCTGGGGTGGACGGGACCGTCTATGCCGACTCTGCCTTGAGAGTGTCCTTCTTTAAATGAGTCTTCGTGCAGTAACACGGGCCTGAAACCGCGCAACCCTACCTCAGGGCAGAGAACAGTCCCCCAAGCCCCCACATTCTGGTGCTTCGCAGCAAACGGTGCCCCCCACCTGGCGACCGCGGACCTGGTCCCCACGGCCTGGCCCCGCCAGAGCCCGGCTTCTCCCGCTCGGTCCCGTCCCCCCGGCTGTTGGTGTGGTTTCCTTTCCACGCTGTGCCGAAGCCCAGAGCTGTGGAGAGACCCCGGGGCTCTCGGTTTTTGGTGCTTATGAGCGCTGCTGCCGTGAACCTTCATGTCCAAGTTTTTGCTGTAAACTCAGGTTTTCATTTCCTTATTAATCCCTAGGAGGGGCGTCCCAGACTGTGTCCCACCAGCCTGGGCGAGGGTTCCGGCCGCCCTGCGACCCAAGCCTGGGTGCTGTCAGAGGCTTATTTCCTGTTGTTTTGTTCTTGACTTTCCCTATCCTGTGTGGTGTGTGGTGCTAACTGACGGGACTTTAATTTGCATTTTCTGATGATCAGGGGCGTCAGACACCTTTTCCTGGGCTCGCCTGCAGCCCCGTGGTTCCCTGCGACCGCTCATTTTAGTTGGGTTGTTTGCTTTCTTATTGCCGAGTTTTGAGAGTTCTTCGCGTACCCTGCATCCATCCTTTGTCAGGCGGCGTCTTACGCTCCTTCTCTCCCCGTCCGCGACTTGCCTTTCTGATTTCCTCACTGTGCCTTTCAGAGAGCAACGTGTTTCATTTCGATGGAGTCCAATTGATGGGTTCCTTCTTTTATCGGTCATGCGTTCGGTGCTGTGTCTAGGGCTCTTTGTCGGACACGAGGTCGTACGGACCTCCTTGTTTTCTGCTGAGGACTGTGTACACGTTCAGGTGGGGGGCACTGTTTGCTGCGAAGCACCAGAATGGGGGGGCTTGGGGGGCTGTTCTCTGCCCTGAGGTAGGGGTCACGCAATTTCAGGCACGTGTTATTGACCCACCGTGAGTTCCCCACATGGGGGGTGGTGCCCTTTGTTTTCTTTCTGCACGGGATGACCAGATGTCCAGCACCATTTTTTGGAAACAGTGTCCTTTCTCCACCGAAATGCATTTCCACTTTATCTAAGGTTCCAGTCTCTCAGGTGGGGATGGGAGCCCAGGGACGAGTTTGGTGGGGTTCCTGTGATGGCCATGTCAAGGCCCAGCTTATGTCCCCTCCTGGGTCAGCAGAGGGTTGTCTGACCCTTCATGGCCTCCAGGGATGAGCGACCTGGGGGTATACCGGCTTCCCGGGCCTCCCACGATGGGTCCGCCTGGAGCCTCTGAGTCCTGGTACTGGTACTGGGACCAGGACGTCTGAGTGGCTATCCTATCTTCCCACCTCCAAGTGGCCATGTCCCCCTTTCCATTGTCACCCATCGGTTCTACCCATGCTCGAACTTCCCATATGCAGTCCTGCTGTGGGTCCCGCTGTTCCCACCGCCCAGCACCACGCTTCTGGCACCAGCCATGCTGTGTGCGTCTGCAGTTCAACCTCCGAATGGTTCTGTGGCGCTCCACCGTCCGGCCACACCTCGGCTCACGTGTCACCCAGTTCTCAGTGTCCGGCCAGAGTGAATGCTCGTGCGTGATCCTCACATGGGCACGAGCACTGGCTTCCAGCATGTGATACCCAGGAGCGGGCTTGTAGCATCCCAGGAGCCCCCCAGCAATGTCTGGGCATCTGATGGTTCCAACATTGGTTTCATTGTAAGCACTTGGGCGGATGTGATGGCTTATCATGTTTAATGTGTAATTTCTTGATAAATAATGAAACGAAGCACTTTTCATATGGTATGAGCCTTTTGAATAAGTTTTTTGGTGGCTTAAACCAACACAAATTTATTTTCTTACATCTCTTTAGGTTAAAAATCCAGCATGGGTCTTGCCAGGCCAAGATCACGGTGTTGATGGGGCTGTGCCCCTTCTGAAGCTCTAGGGAAGAAAATCCATGTCCTTGCCTTTTCTGGCCTCTGGAGGCTGCCATATTCCTCAGCTTCTAGCCTCCTTTTTCCCCCCTCCTTTTTGTTTTGTTTTGTTTTAAGACAGAGGAGGGAGGAGGGACAGAGGGGGAGAGTGAGAGAGAGAGAGAGAGAGAGAGAGATGAGAGAGAGAATCCCAAGCAGGTTCCACACTCAGTAGAAGCCAATTTGGGACTGGATCTCAAGACCTTGAGACCATAATCTGAGACGAAATCAAGAGTCAACACCTAACCAACTGAGCCACCCAGGAGCCTCTGGGCTTCCTTTTTCTATCTTCAAAGCCAAGAACAGAGAGTTGAGTCTGCTGATCTCTTCTGCCCCCTCTCCCAAAGGACCCCTGGGAGGGTCCTTAAAAATGGGATTTACATTGGATCCCTGGGAGGAATCAAGGATCGTCTCCCTATCTTAAGGTGGACTGCTCGGCAATCTTCGTTGTACATTCAAGCTAATTCCTGGTTGTTAGGTAACCGTCCCAGGTTCACGGGCTCCGGGGATTCTGGTGTGGATGGCTCTGGGGAGCTGTTCTGTCGGCCACAGATATTTTCACTGAATATAGACTTCATCGCTTTCTTCCTTCCATCCCCTTAAAGATGTCTTTCCACTGTCTCCTGGTTTGCATTGTTTCTGTTGAGAGATATGTTTGAACACTTATCTTTGTCCCCTGGAGGTAATGGGTCTTTTTTCTCTGTCTGCTTTTAATACTTTCCCTTTGTGTCACTGATTTTTAGCAATTTGACTATGATGTGCTTTAATGTGGTTTTCTTCATGTTTATCCTGCTTGGGTTTGTGGAAAATTTTTTTGTCTATAAATTTATAGTTTTTATCTAGTTTTGGAGAAAATTTAGCCATAATTTATTCAAATAATTTTCAGAGTTTTCCTTTTCTCTCCTTCTGGAGCTCTGATTATCTTAGACCTCCTGATGTTGTCTCACTGGTTACTGGGGTACATTTCATACTTTTTTTTCAGTATTTTAAATCTTTCTCTGCTTCAGTTTCTGTATTTTCTGTTACTATGTCTTCTGGTTCACTGATCCTTTATTTAGTGTCTGAGATACTATTATATCCAATCAGTGAATTTTTCATTTTGAATATTGTATTTTTAGTTCTAGAAATTCCATTTGACTCATTTTAATATCCTGAACTTCTCTCTTTGTATTTATGTTTTGTTTAAAGTATGCACAGCTCAGAGTGACCTAGGAGCCCCTTGGCCATCTTGGAGGAGACTCGCGATAGTCACGCCCAACTTAGTGGTCAGCCACAGATTTAAAGCCCCTCTCCTGTGTTCTGGAGCTTTTTCTCTGCATAGATCTTTCTTCTCTGGAATTCTGCCCTGAAAATTCTTCTGGCCTCGGTTTTCCCAGAGTCTGCTATGTCTCCCTAGCTCAACAGGACTGTTACCTGATCAACTTTTCTCTCCTTGCCCAGGGGTTCAAACAGGCCCCAGAGAGCAGGAAGCGCTAACTTTGTGTTTGAGAACCCTTTGATTCTAACTTAATGCCAACCCACTGTATGGGTTAAAGGTTTTGTGTCTCTTTGTACCCCAGGAGAGTCCTGCCATGAGAAGGCTGTTTTCCATTTGTCTATGTTCAGATTTGAAAATGCACTCAGGGGGAAAAGGGGCTATGTGTCCCCCAGCAGGGGCTCATCACTTTCTGGGCCTGTGCTGTTTTGACTTCTTCATCTCCGCAGCTCTGCTTGGTTTCCTATTTTTGCCTATTTGCGTGTCAGTGTTTTCTGTTGTTATCGGAGGAGGGATGATCAGTCATGATGGTCTACTTTCTAACAGGAAGAAGGACACTCGGCCTACATTTTTAAAGGATCTTGATATAGATTATCTAATTGCTTCCAGGAAGATTGAACTAGTGTGCATGTGTGCAAGTGTGTACGAATCTTACCACGTCCTTGTGAGCCCTGGGTATTATTATCTGTTCTTTGTACTTTTGAGCAACAAATCTCATTCTTCCATACACTTGATGGCATTTCTATTCTTCTTTTAGTGCTTTTTATTTACTTTTCATGATCATTATACCTTTATTATTGGTTTATAAGATCTCTATGTGATTGGGCATTAATTTTATATGAAAAACTTACATGTATTATACATGAACACATTTTTCTTGAACAATGTTAAAACTCAGAATACATCTTTTTCTTGTACCCTGTTCATTTCTTTCTCTCAGAAGTAACAACTTTTAACTATATGATATATAACTTTTCTGTTTTAATGCATTCATTTATATGTAAATAGATCCAATAAAAATTGTTGATATTGAGTCACTTTTGTCTTATGAAAATGGCACTTTCATATGCTTCAATCTAATGAATAGTTGAAACTTTTAACTGTTAAGTTTCCATTTCTCTGGCCTTTTATATTTTTTAACTGGTAACTTTTCTTTTTCTGTTATATGTTATATACATATGTATATATCTCTCTATATTTCATCAACCCCCAAATATTTTAAATTTAGTCACTTTGTTCTTTGATACATTATGTCATTTGTTCCTTTGTTACAAACAAAGACAGTCCAATCTTCTTTGGACAATATATAATTACCCCCCAGGAGACACACCTGCTGGTGAGATTATAGTCATGCCATGTTTTTTTAAATTTCTGTAGCTTTATATGTTTTGATAAAAAATTAAGCTCTTTTGCATCAGAATTTTTCTGGCAATTGTTTTCTGTTTTCTCACTGAGATAAACTTGAGAATTAGCATGTTGGCTTGGGATTCCATGAGGCTTCTAGATTTAAATTTGACTAAGAACTAACACCTTCATAATGCTGAATTTTCTCAACAAGGAGTGGTATGTTTCTTTATTTCTTTGGGTCTTTTATATTCATTCATAAGGGTTTGTAGGCATTACACTTTTTAAATTATATCTTCTTAGTTGTTTTATTTATTTACTATTGCAAATGAGATCTGTTTTTTCCATTATTTTGCTAATTTTATATTTGTACTTTTCCACATAGTTATCTAATTTTTTAAAGATTTTTAAAATGTTTATTTATTTATTTATTTATTTGACAGAGAGTGAGAGAGAGAGATCACAAGTAGGCAGGGGTCAGGCAGAGAGAGAAGAGGAAGCAGGCTCTCTCTGAGCAGAGAGCCCGATGTGGAGCTCGGCAGGACCCTGAGATCATGACCTGAGCCGAAGGCGGAGGCTTAACCCACTGAGCTACCCAGGTACCCCTAATTTTTAAAAGATTTTATTTATTTATTTGAGAGAGAGAAGAAGAGAGAGCAGGGGGAGGAGAAGAGGAGGAGGGACAAGCAGACTCTGCACTGAGCACAGAGCCTGATGTGGGTCTCGATCCCTCAACCCTGAGATCATGACCCGAGCTGAAATCAAGAGTCAGACACTTAACTGACTGAGCCACCCAGGTGCTCCAATAGTTACCCAATTTTTAAAAAGGGACATGTGGTTCCTATTGGTTTCTAGTGGCAATATTATGGACTAAGTTTCTGGATTATATATTTTATTGGAATATATTTTTTCAAGATAGGTCCAGAAGGAGCAGAGTTTTAACAAATCCATGACAAGAAAATGTGGCTTTCAAAGCACTGCCTTCTTAACAAGTATTTATTTCCTCCCTACCCTGCACTGGGCCATTTGCAAGACCAAGCAAAGACAGGGTTGTCCCAGGGCTTGGGTCACAGGTTCTGTGGTAGCAGGTGTCAATGATAGAGGCACAGTGGTCATGGGGTTCAGAGCTCGGGATTCTCATCTCAGCTTGTGTGACCAGCCACCAAGCCACCAGACAATGGAGCTGACTGTCCACTGGAGGTGATATGGTGAGGCCAGACTCAGTGACAGCTTTAGAAGTGTTCTGTCGAGAGTAAAGTGAGAGTCCTCCTTTTCCAGCCAATACCACCACCCCCTGATCTTTCCCTGAGACTACCTGTCCTGGTAGTCTCCTTGTCTTCTTGGGTCTTGTTGTGAGGAATCAGTACTCAGTACTGAGAGGATACAAAAGGATGGGGAGGAAAGGACTTTGGCCCATGTCAGCTTCCATCATGTGATGGCCATGTCATGGAAGTTACCAAGTGACATCGGTAAGAAAGGCAGAGTAAGGAGCTCTGAAAACTTGCTACCATGTTAAAACAATGCTCACACTAGCAAAAATTGTCAAAATCAACTTTTACAGGGCTCTGAAAATCAATGAAAACTTGCAACAATCTGAAAAGTGTTTATTCAAGTCAAACCACCAAATCTCAGTAAGAATGTGAGCACTGGAAAGTTTTAAATTTGTTCTATTCTCACCCTTCTTTCCCTATGTTCATGGTGGCCTCGAAATAACCTGGCAATAGTGTTGAAAGGACAAGCGGGCTAATAGCCCCTAGAGGGGCAGCATGTGTTTTGACCTCCCCAAGACACCATTCTTAGAGAATTAGTATTTGACCAGTCTGGAAGTTTCCTGGACAGCCCTACTCACAATGCTTGTTTTCACTTTTTTTCTGACTCACACCTTATATACTGCAAAAAAGTATTTTGCCCAAGGGCACCTGTTGAAAACAAAAGACGTGAATGTCTTGTACACTGAAAATTACAAAATATTGTTGAAAGAAATGAAAGATGTGAGTAAGTGGGAAGATATCCCATGTTCATGGATTGGAAGACACAGTATTAAGATGGGAATACTCCCTGGAATGATCTACAGATTCAACACAATTTCTATTAAAATATCATCCAACTTTTTTGCAGAAATTGATAGGATGATCCTAAAATTCATATGGAAATTCAATGGATTCACAATTGCAAAACAATATTGAAAAATAAAATCACTTTGAAAGACTCACAGTTCCCAATTTCAAAGCTGACTACAAAGCTACAATAATCAGATCAGTGTGGTTCCGGCACAGGGACAGACATATAGATCAGTGAAGCATGACCAAGAACCCAGAAACAAACCCTTACATTTGCAGTTGGATGGTTTTCCATAAGATGCAAAGACCATTCAATGAGGTAAAAAATAATCTGTTCAATAAATGGTGGTTGTACCAACTGGATGTCCACTTGCCCCAGAATGAAGTTGTGTTCCCACCTCACATCATATACAAAAAGTTGCTTGAGCTGGATCAAAGACCTAAATGGAAGAGATCAGACTATAAGCCCTTATAAGAAAACATCTTTATGACTCTGAGTTAGGTAATTGTTTCTTGAATGACACCAAAAACACAAGTTACAAAAGAAAAAATAGATTATTTAGACTCTAACTCAATTAAAAATGTTTGTGCTTCAAAGAAGACATTAAGAAAATTAAAACACAACTTACAGAATGGGAAAAACATTTTCAAAACATATGTCCGAGGGGCGCCTGGGGGGCTTGGTTGGTGAAGCGCCTGACTCTTGGTTTTGGCTCAGGTCATTATCTTGTGGTCGTGAGATGGAGCCTCCTGTCGGGCTCCACGCTGGGTGCTGAGTCTGCTTGAGACCCTTTCCCCTTCCTTCTCCTTCTCCCTCTGCTCCTCTCCTGACTCCCCCACTCCCATTCTCTAAAATAAATAAATAATAAATCAATCAATAAATAAAATCTTTTTAAAAGGACTTGTATCTGCAATGTATAAACCACTCTAACAACTCAATAATAAAATGACTATTGATTAAAAAGTAAACAAAGGACTTGAATAGATATTTCCCCCAAAAGGACATACAAATGACATGAAAAACACTCAATATCCTTAGTCGTAGAAAAATGTAAACCAAAGCCACAATGAGATATCACTTCACACACACTAAGACGGTGAGAGTGAAAAACAGGGATATTATTAAATGCTGGCTAGGAGGGAGAGCAATTGGGATCATTGCTGTACATTGTTGGCAAAAATGCAGAATGGTGCAGCCACCTTGGAAGAGAGTTTGGTAGTACTTCAAGCCGGGACTTACCCTTTGATTTAGCAATTCCATTCCCAAGTATCTACCCAAGAGAACTGGAAACAATGTATTCACAAAAACTGCAGGAATGTGTTAAGCTGCATTACTCATGAGAGCCCAAACTGGGAACAGCTCACACCCCCATCAGTGGATGAACGGACAGACAGAAGGCGGTGTATCTCTACGATGGACTATTATCCCACCACGAAAAGGAATGAAGCACGGATACAGGCTACGTGAACGAACCATGAAGACAGTCAACGAAAGTCACGTATGGTATGATTCCAAGTGTATGAAATGCCGGAGATGGAAAGTAGATTAAGATTTGCCAGGCACAGGGAGAAAGAGTGCTAGTGGGTATAGGGTTTCTTCTGGGAGTGATGATAATATTCTGGAATTAGGTGGTGGTGATAGCATACATCTCTCTGAATATGCTAGAAACCATTGAATTATACATTCTAAAATGCTGAATTTTTGGTACGTGAATTATATCTCAAAAACAAAAAACACAAAACACCCGAAACTGTACTCCGTGTTAACCACAAAGAAAGGAAGGGCATAGAAGTTGCACATGCCCCTAGGAAAATGTAGATGAGTCTACCAAAAAGCATAAAGGATCCTATAAGCCCAACATCCCATCATACCCACCTTTAATATTCTGTGTATGTGCTTCCATAGCTCTCTACGCCTGCGTGCCTCCACATATCCATGTACTGTCTTAAAAAGTGTCACACTTTGCAGGCACCTGTTTGTGACTTGCTTTTTTTGGACGTGTCAGTGTGAAATGATGCAATGCAAAACCCTTTATTTCAATAAATATATATTGCTGTTAAATAAAGAAGATAAAAAAGCAAAGTGAGCTTCCTACAGAACAAAGTCGACAGCAGAGGGGCGGCATCTCCCAGCTTCATAAACCATGATGGCTTCAGTCTGCAAAGGGCAGGACAGATGTCCCAGGGAAGTTGCCCGCGAAGGAGGTCCAGCCCCAGGGAAGGTGGAGGGGTGCCTGGCCCGAGAGCAGGTTCTAGTGGGGCTCAGCATCTCTGAAGGGCGCTGCGGCCTGGACTCTGTCTTTGGGGGTTGCAGGCTCTGTGCTGTGGGTAAGGACACAAGGAGGAGCCCGGTGACATTCCAGAATCCTCTGGGGTGAGGGCAAAGTATCTTCAGTTTTCATGAAATGGGAGGATTAAAACATTATCAAAAACAAAAAAAAACAAGGAGTATTAGTCACCGGAGGAGGCCCAAAGGGCTGTTTTGATGCTAACATCTTGGGAGAAGGGCTTTGAAGGAGTGTGGACTTGGGGACAGGAGACAGAATTAAGTATTTATGGACCTCTAGTGCCAGCAGCTGGCCTGCGGCTCCCACCCCGCACCCCATGTCGAGAGCTCTCATGAGGGGTCTGGGTCACCCCCAGGTGGACTGGCCCAGCCACACCTCCTTGTCGGCTCAGTGGGGACAAGGAGGGTGTGTCCCGTGTGAGGGTGGGGGGAGCCCTCGGCCTGTAGCTCACCTGTCTGTTGCCCTGTGTGGGGTGTGTGCGTGCATGTATGTCTGTGTGCACATGCATGTGCACGTGTGCAAATGTGTGCGTGTGCACACAAGGTGTGTGAGCAGGGGTGCATATGTGAATGTGTGCAATGCACATGTGTGTGCACGAGGTGTGCACGAGCATGTGTGTGCATGTGCACGAGGTGTGCGTGTCTGTGTGTGTGTGCATGTGTCCATGTGCATGCACACGTGTGTGTGCCTGCACGACAGGACCACTGTGAGGCGGAGCTGGAGAGAAATCGGGTGACACGCCTGCAGTCAGGACCCGCCCCCTTGCTCAGGGCCCCTTGTGGTCCCTGGAACAGCACTGCCAGGCAGCCCGCTGTGTGGGGTGGTCTGGGCTGTAGGAAACCGGGGCCTACACACAGTATCTATATGTTGCTGGCCCGTTGGTGACCCTCAGATCTTTGGAGATGCCCGAAGACCATGGCTACAGGTGGTAGAAGACGGGGTTTAAACTCTGCCTGCTCCCCTCCCCTGACCTCCAGGGCTCATGGCTCGGAGGTCTAACCCCATCTGCCGTCCAGGCCCAACACCTGCCCTCCTTGCGGAGCGTCACCCATGTCAGGTGACCATGATGGATGAGGCTGGGATGCCTTGTGACAGTCCTCTGTGTTCCCTGTCTGTAAGGAAGGGGCACTGACAGCATTCCTCCCCTCCGACGACCACGGGGCTGTTTCAGGGCTGGAGTGAGTTAGCAGGGGGAGGTCTCCACCTGGCTCTCGTGGCTGTCACCTGTGATGTCGACATTGTGGCTATTGTCACCCCCAGAGGCACCAAGCCCAACCTGGGGTCTTGCTTCACCCCATCTGGTGTCATGGAACCTAGAACCCACTGCCCTTCTAGTGGGCCTCAGGTATCAGCTCCCCTCTGTCCCCAGAGCAGACCCTTACTGTCCCGGTGCCTCAGTGGCCCAGTTCCACAGGCACACACAGGCAGCCCGCCCAGCATCCTGCCTCAATTCAGGGCTACCCTGGCCTCGGGCTCTGGGTAAACCCGGGGCCTTCCCAGGGTGCCCAGTGGTTGTGTGGTTTTGGAGGAAGGCTGATGAGAGTGCGGGAGCCTGTTAACCGCGGGTGGGCAGCGAGCCTGTGGGTTCCTTAACTCGGGGGGCCCCAGGGGAGCTGTTTCACTGCAGGAACGGAATGCTGGGCCATTGAGGACAGAGGCCCCCGGTGCCCAGAGAACCCCGACGTGAGCTGGCCAGCTGCGGCGTGACCCTGCACCAGCACCTCTGAGACCAAGTGGGGCAGCTTCCAGGAAGGCAGGAGGTTCTCGTCACCCAGACACTCCATCCGGAGGCCCGCCCGAGGCCTTGGGGCCCAGGGCAGGGTGCTCTGGGCTGGAATCCGGGGCGGAGGCAGGGGAGGAGGGGGGAGGGGAGACCGGGGCTCCTCCTGTGGGACCTCTCCATCTCCACAGGGCTCTGGGGCCTGGATGGTGGCGATAAAGCTGTTGGACGAAGAGGGGCCCCTCCTGCCGCCCACGTCCCCTCTGCTCAGTGCTGGGCAGGCAGGACTTGGCAGACCTCCCCGAGGCCTCATTTCCTTTCTTCTAATTCAGCAGAAATCCTTCTCCAGATGTGTTCCCCTCCGTGTTTGTTTAGAGTGAACTGACATGTTATGGGGGGAAATGCTTCATAGACCCTGAGCTCCTGGAGCCAACAGCTGCCGGGAGAGGCCCCGACTTCTGGGCAGGGGGTGGGGACCAGCCCCATCCTGGTGGGAGGATGAGGTCCAGGCTCAGGCACAGCCAGTGCCCCAAGCTCAGGCTGGATGGTGGGGCGACCTCTTGTCCCTGGCAATGAGCAGGACACTTGGTCCTGGGGTGAGGGGACAGAGCCATGGATCTCAGCCCCGTGGGGTCCATCTCACAGAGGGGGCATCCCCCCATCTCCATCCTGAGGGATGCCCCCTCTGAGGCCATTTCTGGACCCCGAGCCACAACGAGAGGTGGGCCAGCAGCTCTGACAGGAGGCGAGAAGCCCCTCAGTGCTCCCCCCATCCCCAGTCATCTTCGGTGCTGTCCCCACGTGTCCTCTGAGATACAGGGGCTGGAGGGACATTGGAATGTGAGTAGAAGACCCATTCAGATCGATGGCTCTTTCCCTCTGCCAGGGACCCGGGAGACGTGAGCTTCCCCCCCGTGGCTTGGGAGTGAGCCCCACTGCCCAGTCGGGGCTGGGTGGCCCAACCACAGACACACAGATGATGTGAACAAGTAAGAGACAAAAATAAAACCTGCTGTTTTCAGCCTCTGCTGTTTGGGGATGTTTGTTTCCCAGCCCATCTGACTGATACAGACGCCAAGTACCCACACTGCAAAGGACGCTCGGTACCTCCGTACTGACTAACTCCAGAACAAGGAGCGAGGAAATGACCTTGGTCTGCGATTTTGTACTCATCCCACATACTCTGTTTCATGGGGTCGAAATGTGCTGTGTTGGGGCCATCCCAGCAGGCACTTCTGCCTGGCCCCGAGGGCCATCATCCCACATGGCCGCTTCCCTCAGCCCCCGTTCAGGGGGCCCCACCCAGAAGCCCTGTGCTGGCCCCCACTGGTCTGGGCACAGTGGCTGGCAGAGAGGCTCGGTGGGCTGTGCCCTGGCTGCGGCTCTGCTCCACAGGCCTCAGTTTCATCCTCCCCAAAACAGGGATTAAACCAGTGGTGGCTGCCTTGGGTCAATGTGTGGGTTATCTCGGCCAAGAAAATCCTTAGAACCACGTCGTCACTCTGGGATGGTCTGTCACTGTGGGGAGCTTCGTGTCAGGGTGACGTCAGCTTACATGCTGTTTTCTCAAAGCATCCGCACACGGAGACGGGCACTTGCAGTCTAGACCCCTGGTGTGCCTCCTCCCCATGGAAACAGCAGTCCTGGCCACCCCCACCCCAGGGCAGCCGCAGGCCTCAGTCCTTAAAGACCAGGTTGTACTTTAAAGGGAGGAGGGACTTCCCTTCCCTCAGGCTCACTCAGGAGGAGGCGTGCTGGGGCTGTCCTGCTGGGCTGAGCACAGAGCCCTCTGTGCTCTGCTAGAAGGTTTCCCCTGACCTGGCAGGGATCAAGTCTCCCAGACCCTTTCTGCTTGGAGGCAAGGCATTAGCTAAGGAGGTGCAAGGTGGCAGGCAGGAGGTCCCGGAAGTGTTTGAGTCTTGTGCAGAGAGGGGTGAGGCAGAGGACATTGAAGGCACCCACTTGGGGCCGTGTCCATCAGGGTCTCCTTGCCTGGGCCAGATACTGGAAACAGTTCTGGCCAGGAACTGGAAAGAACCCATGATTCCCAAACCACCACGTTAGAGAGAATAGACCACAGATGCCCTTCTAGACTTTTTCTTCCTATTGTTTTCCATGTTCTTGAGTTTCTGTTCTGTATGTATCAGTTAAAATCAATATCTAACTCTCCAGTTGTCTATGTGTGTGTATTTTTTATGTATGGTGTGAGGTAAGGATCTTTAACATAGACATTTTGTACTTGCTCCCCTACATCTTAATTTTTCTCTCAGGTTTTGTTTTTGTTTTGTTTTGTTTTTAACTCCATATTCTCTTCCATATCCTAGGAAATTAATTGTCTTGAGCTTTTCTTTGAAATGATCTGGTTTTCTGTAAAATCCAAATTGCTATTCATTTTTTGCATTTAAAAAATGGAATATGTCAGACAAAAGATACAGAAACAATGTTTTCAACACCCATGAAGCCACCACATAGGTTTGACATATGATGGCCTTTTGTTTTATTTGCTTTCTTTAAGAAATAAAACATTGTGAACATAATCAAACTTTTGTGTGCTCTTCCCAATTCCAAAAGGCCCTGGTCCCTTAAAGAAGAAATAGTGATCCTGTTCAACACCAAAGAAAATACTAACTTAAGGTACTACAGGAAAAGAGGGCCGAGAAAACCCACGTAATCATGATAATAGGAGCAAAACCAGCATTTAATAAAATTCAAAACTCACGCAAAACAAAATATTAGCAAGTAGGAATAGAAGGAAATCTTCTTAGCCCAAGAGAGGATATTTATGAAAAATTCCTTGTTAACATCAGACTTAACGTGAAACTAGGACATTTCCACGGCACTCAGGAACAAGATGGGGTCACCTACCGTGGCTGTCACTCCCCAGGCCACAAGAAAATACTCCTCCCACCTGTCTGCACACGGCAAACTCCACGTTCAGGGCCAAGAAAGTGGAATTGTTCTGTCCTTCACTCCTGGTAGCTTTTTAAAAGGTGCTATTTTGTCCAATATTAATATAGAACTTTTTTTGTTTGATAACTGTTAACCTGAGCCATACTTTTTCTTCTCTTTATTTTTAGCCTGTCGGTGTGGTTTATTTTAGGTGTTTCTTATGCAAGCAGCATTAACTGAATTTTATTTTATTTTCATACAGTCTATGGATCTTTATCCTTTAAAATATGAGTTTAATCCATTTACAATTACAATAATTACTAACATATTTAAACTTTTTCCTACCGTCTTATTTTGGGGTTTCTACTTGCTGGAGTTTTTCCCCTCTGCTTTTCTTCTCTCTCTCCTGACTTCTGAAGGATATGTTGTTTATTATTATTATTATTATTATTATTATTATTATTTTCAATTAGCCAACATATAATACATCATTAGTTTTTGATGTAAGGTTCAACAATTCATTAATTGCATATAACACCCAGTGAAGGATATGTTTTTTATAAAATCTATTCCCCACTTCTCTGGTAGTTTGGAAGCTAAGATTTATAATTCTATTCTTGCTGAGGTTACCTTAAAATTTTATTTTGCATTAGTGATTTTCTAACAAAATCCAAGGTTACTCAATATTTCTATCTTGCAGAACATGAAATCTTAGTATGCTTCCACTATTCATTTACTTTTCTAAAAGGTTAAAAAACAAATTTACTTTAGACACCGCAATTAAACCATTTTTCTTATAGCCCATTGCATTTATTCAAATTCTCTTTCTTTTTGATTGAAGTACCTCCCTTAACCTTTCTTTTAATGTGGACATTTACATAGTAAGGTTTTTCAGTTTCTGTAATGGTTTTCTGTTGCTACTTAACAAGTCATGGCCAGGTACAGTGCTGGAGATGACACTCTTGTATTTTGCTCCTAGAATCTGTGGGTCAGGAATTCCAACAGAGCACCTGGAGTGGCTTGTTTCTGCTCTGTGATGTCTGGGGTCTGGGCTGGGGTGTCTCAGAGGCTGGGCTCACCCAGCTGTGTTGATGGGCATACCTCTGGTTTGGACAAGCTTAGGAGGTGACCGCTGCAAGGGGGAGCTCTCCCATGGAGGCCCAGTGATGCCAGGGTGACCTCTGCTCTGGGCAGAAGCCGCATAGCCTGCTCGGCAGGTCCCTGCCTTGGGGCCACACAGAGCCACCCCACCATTCTCCACTAGTGGCCCAAATCACCAGCTTACTTGGGTTCAGAGGAAGGGTCATAGACTGCCCCTCTTGTAGGGGTGCATTCAAAGAACTTGCATCCATGTTTTAAAACCAACAATATCTCTAGACAATAGTTATTTATATCCTTATCTCAAGCAAAATATATTCATTTTATCCTACACTGTCCCCCAGCAGCCTCATCCCATTATGGTTTCGGGCACACACTCAGAGTTGAGGATCCCATTCCCTCCTCAAGTCCAGATCTGAGTGAGACTCCTCAGGTATGGCTTCTCTTGTTCTAAAGACTTACAAGAAAAGGGGACAAGGTATCTCATTGCAGCACTTGGCACACAGAAAGGGGAGGGCAAAACCATGGTCGTGAGCATGCCCACACAAGCAGGACCGCCAGGAGGTACACAGTCACTGGGCCCAGCGAGCCCCAAACCACTGGCTCCCTGACCAGGCCCCACCCACTTCTTGGGGGAGACACTTCTAGTCACTTAGTTGGTGTCTTGGGCCCTTGTTGATTCCCCAACTTGCCCTTCCTCCTCTGTCAGAAATGGCCAGGGCTGGTAGCTGAGTGTGCCTGGTCTGTTTCCTTTCTGTAGAAGTTCAGGAGCCCGAAGACCTCTGCAAATTCTCTGCTGCTATGTCCGCCTCAGACCAAGCTGACACATTCCCTTACAAACATGGTGGGGTTCTGTTGTATGAACTGCACCAAACACTGCACCTAAAAACAGATCCTTCTGTCCCTTAGTCCCCGTGAGGTTACTGTGCAATGGTGACCTTCAAGTTCTTAGGGCTCCTGTTGGTTAGCACTGATGGTCTGGAAGGATGCCTGCCAGAGCCTCAGAAAACTGTTGTTTATCTGGAATGGTCTTTGAAGCCCTGCTTTAAATATTTCTGAGACCTCGCTTCAGGATTTACAGTCACACCCTTGTGTGTGTGTAGACCACATCTTCTGAACAGTGACCTGGCTTTGATTTTTATTCTTAAGTTCCATGGCCCTTTGAAAGTCTTACTCAGACAGGAAGGACTGTGCCTCTCTCCCCCACCCCCTCCGTTAAATGGTACTTGGAGTCTGAGAACTTTGCTCCTCAGTTTATTTCTTTCTTGCTGCAGTTTATGGTGGAGAGCTGAATCCAGGGAGAGCCGTCACCACTTCCTGCCTCGAAACTTTCTCGCGCACTCACCACGAGCATTAGAACATGCCCCATTGTCCACATTCCTGCAGATGAGTGCTGCCAAGCTTCCCTGGAGCATGACGAGTGTTCTCTTCTCTCTGCTTCTCAGGACATGCTCACCCTGTCCTCTTACACCCGCTCAGACCCTCTGGTTTATGGCTGCTGTCTCCTCCTGATTGGGACAAACTTTAGTTTTTGTTACAGGAACAAGCAGCTTCCAGCTACCGGAATCTCAGCAAGGCTCTCTGCCGACCCACCCTTGGCTTTGTCTTTTCCCAGAGACTGTCTCCCTGTCTCCCTGCCTGCCTGGGTTTTATCTTTGCCCCAAGGCCCTTTCTTGCTTTGAGAGTTCTCTCCTGCCTGGAAAGACTGTCCTGAGACTCCAGTGTTTTCCCTAAACTCTGCTGGGAAACTGAACAGTTCATTCTTTTTAGGTCATGTCTCTAAGCCCGGTTGTTTATTGTCCTCTCACTCCTGAGTAAAACATTAGCTGGGTATAAAATCCCAGGTTGTCAGTTGGCGGGCTATGTCTCCATTATTTTGCTGATTGTAGTAATCCTGAGGAGAAGCCTGCTGTTGGTCTCATTGTCCTATTGTAGGTATTCTGTTGATGCCCGAGGTTCAGCCGCCAGACTACAATGTGTCTGGATGTTGGACATTATTTCCTCTGTTTGAAATTTGTGCTCTGCTTCATATTTGAGACAAGAGAAGGAAGGGAGTGCATTCCTTGTGACCACACAGCAGGTTGGGATCAGAGACAGAATGGGAACCCAGGCATCCAGACTTTCCAGTGAGTGCTCTCCTGTGACCTTGCTCCTCCCAGAGGAGTGTGGTCTGCACTCTGCTGTGTTCTCTGTCTTGAGCAATGTGGAAGGGCAAGCAGCCAGGAGCCCTGACTTCCACAGTGATGTTCTTTCTTCTGTAATTGGATGTGCATCCACTAAGGGCAGGATTCTGTCTTCCTTTGTTCTCATCCTTGTTGACAACATAGTAGCACAGAGCATGATAGGCTCATTTGAAGGAGAGCACACTTGTATGCTGGGCAGACCTGTGTCAGAATCTGAATTGCCACTGAGAGCTGTGTGGTCTTGGACAAAATGCTACTATCTCTGAGTCTTGCTTTTCTCCTTCATAAACTGAAAATGTCACCATCTTCCTATAGGGTGTGGAGATGTTTGGGTCACATGGTAGATGCATAGCCGGTGCTTGGAACAAGCCTGCTGAAGAGGTGTTCGAGGTTGATGATATGGGACTGCAAGTAACTAACTCAGAGCCCCTAGATGCCACGCTGTAGGAGGCAAGCAAGCACTCACCCAAGAAGAACCCAAGTCTGCCATTCCTTGTCCCCATAAGCACATGGACCTGAGGGCACCTCTGGCTGAGAGATGTACCAGGCTTTTCTTTGCTCCACCAAGTGGATGGTATCACCATCTTCTCTATTTTTCTGAGAGTAAGGGAGAAAGAAAAAACCAGATCCCCATTCCCTGGCTTACTCTGTGAGTTCATTCCAAAGCCTTCCGGTAATGTTCCCCAGAAATCTCTGAGCAAGTGCTGGAAGGGGGGGGGGATTAGTATTTTGTGTACTTTTGTTGGAGGCTGGCTAGTTTCCTCTAGCACTGGGGTGAATGGCCGTCTCCAGATGGATTTAGGTCTCTGGGGTGAATAAAGCCTGTTTCTTCAGAATTGCTTAAAAGCAGCGTGATACACAAGGGAAATAAAAAGAACACTTTGAATTTTTTTCCTTCAGGACAAAGCATGTGCATTAAAGAGCTCCAAAAAGATAAATTAATTCATTTAAAAGACAATAATTTAACACTTTTGGTGTATGTGTTTCAGGTGCCCTGTTGACCGAGTCAGTTTCCCGTGATGCTGGTGCTAAGACCCATGTGAGCTGAGTGCCCTCAGAGCTGAAGAAGGCATGTGGCTCAGAGCAAAGGAGAGACCAAATCTCTTCTTAAGAAAGTCCTGGCAGGCCAGACAGCCCTCTGTCCAGCAGATTCCCCTGAAATGAAAGCTGTTTATAAGAGATGCCAGATCCTGGATCATGCTTTGAAAATGTTTTCTAAGCTCTGTGATAACCTCCCTTAGGTCACATCTGGCCTGGAGGCCACATGCCAAACACTCCATATTTAGAGCTGAATTTGCAAGTTCACAACAGGAGGGAGAAATGCAATAGAATGTGTCAAAATACCTTCTGGAGAGGGAACCTAAGGACACAGTTTGTTGATTACAAACCTTGTTTATTGCGTGATATCATGATTGGTCCATGCACGGCCAACTCCTTCTGTCCTCACCAACATTATGTTGTCAGCTTTTGAACGTTAGCCTTTTGTTAGTACAAAGTGGCATCTGATTGTGGTTTTAACTGGCATGTCTCTGATGACTAAACATGTTGATCACCTATTGGTGTATTTATTGGATATCTTTGTATTTGTTTATCTTCTTTTTTGAAGAAATGACTCTTTAAGCCTTTTGCCTACCTTTAATCGGGTTGTCTTTTTATTACTGAGTGGTAGGGGTTCTTTATATATTTTGAAGATAAGTCATTTTTCAGATAAATATATTATAAATATTGTATCCCATTCAGTAGCTTGCCCATTGATATTTTTAATTATAGGTTTTTTAAAAAAATTTTTTTAAATTTATTTATTTGTCAGAGAGAGAGAGCGAGAGAGCGAGAGAGCGAGCACAGGCAGATCTCTGCATATCCTGTCAGCACAAAAGTTGCTAAAGCTATTCTCCAGACTTTTTTTTGAGGTTTTACAGTTTTAGCTTCTATGACTAGGTTTTCGATACATCCATCCTGAACTACTTTTCACGTATGTTGTAAGATAGGCTTTAAGATTCATATTTATTTCTTATGGTTAACCCATTGTTCAAGCACAGTTTGTTGAAAGACTCTTCCCCCTAATGAGTTGTTTCAGGGACTTGAACGAAAATAAATGGACTCCGTAAGTGTTAGTCTGTATCTGGACTATCTTCTGCTTCATCGATCTATTTATTTGCCTTTACATCAATACCACACTCTCATAATTATTAGATCTTTACTAAGTCTTGAAATTAGATATGTGGTATAAGTGCTCTGATTTTGTTGTCTTTTCCCCCAAAACTTGATCCTTTGGTATTTTCATGTGAATTTTAGAATCAACCTTCTTTTTAGTTAGAAGTCTGTTGGGATCTTTATTGATGTTTTTTAAACCTATATAACAATTTGGGGAAATTAGCACGTTAACAGTATTGACTTGTCCCATCCTTAAACATGATATTTTCATAAGTGGGTTTTCAAATTTTTCAAAATAAGGTTTTCTTAAATTTTTTCAGCAATGTCTTATAGTTTTTTTGTGAAGAAGTCTTGTGTATCTTTCATTAAATTTAAACCTAAGTATTTTTATTTTATTTTTAAAAAATTTTATTTATTTATTTGATAGTGAGAGACAGAGAGAGAGAGAGAGAGAGAGAGAGCGCACAAGCAGGGGAAGCAACAGAGGGAGAGGGCGAAGCATGTTCTCCAGTGAGCAGGGAACCTGATGCAGGACTCAATCCCAGGACCCTGAGATCATGACCTGAGCCGAAGGCAGACACTTGATGACTGAGCCACCAGGCGCCCCATAAACCTAAGTATTTCAAAAATTTGATGCTATCACTGGTATTTTTTCCGTTAAATGGTTGCATTTTCCAATTGTTTGTTGCTAGTGTATAAAGATTGATTTGATTATTGTACTGACTTTATATCCTATGACCTTATACAAGTCACTTATTCTTATAATTTTTTTTTGTTGATCCTCAGGATATTCTCCATACACAGTCCTGTCCAACAAAGACATATCCAACAAAGGTTTACTTCTTCCCTTCCTGGTGTTTATCATTTTTATTTCTTCTTGTTATCTTATGGAGCTCAGCTAGGAACACCAGTACAGTGTTGAATAGAAGTAGTAAGAGCAACATCCTTGCCTTTTTCCCAATCTTAGAAGAAAAGCACTCGGCATTTTACTACAAAGTATGATGTCTCCCATAAGTTTTCAACTTAATGAGACTTTTTTATTCCTTGTCTCCTGATGGTTTCTGATATGAATAGGTTTTGAATTTTGTCACAGCCTTTTAATACATTTATTTAGATGATCTTATGAATTTTGTCCTTTAACCTGTTAAGGTGGTGACTTCGATTGAGTTTTGAATTCCTAGAATAAACCTCACTTGATCATGATGGATTACCCTTTGTGTATTGCTGTTTGATTAGCTAATATTTTGTTTTGTTTTGTTTTTCATGTATGCTTAGTAAGGGTTTTGGTCTGTGGTTTTTCTTTAGTTTTGTAAGGGCTTGGTATCAGGGTTATTCTTGTAAATGATTTGGGAAGTATACCAGGGTCCTTTGTTCTTCTTTGAAAGGGTTTGTGAATAATAGGTATTATTTATTTCATAAATATTTGATATAATTTACCAATGAAACCATCTGAACTTGTAATTTTCTTTGTTAAAATGTTTTAAACTATGAATCATGTTTTTATTTATTCTTGGGTTAGTTTTGATAAGGCTAGTCTTTCCAGGTTTTTATCCATTTCATCTAAGCATTTGAATTTATTGATATAAGGTTGTTTATCATATTCCACTATTTGTTAGTGACAGTTTTGAGATATAACAGTTTCATGTACCATAAAATCCACCTTTTAGAGCAACCCTCCTACACTGTTGGTGGGAATGCAAGCTGGTGCAACCACTCTGGAAAAAAGTTCCTCAAAAAGTTGAAAATAGAGCTGCCCTATGACCCAGCAATTGCACTACTGGGTGTTTACCCTAAAGATAAAAATGTAGCGATCCGAAGCTACGAACTTCAGTTCACGAGCACGTGAACCCCAACGTTTATAGCAGCAATGTCCACAATAGCGAAGCAGCCATCAAAGAAATCGCCATTTGCGATGACGTGGATGGAACTAGAGGGTATTATGCTGAGTGAAGTAAGTCAATCAGAGAAAGACAATTATCATATGATCTCACTGATATGAGGAAGTTGAGACGAAGTGGGGGGCTTGGGAGGTAGGGAAGGAAAAAATGAAACAAGATGGGATAGGAAGGGAGACAAACCATAAGAGACTCTTAATCTCACAAAACAAACTGAGGGTTGCTGGCAGGAGGAGGGTTATGGACATTGGGGAAGGTACATGCTATGGTGAGTGCTGTGACGTGTATAAATCTAGCGATTCACAGACGTGTACCCCTGGGGCTAATAATACATTATATGTTAATAAAAAATTAAAAAAAATTTAAAACCCACCTTTAAAGGTATATAATTTCATCATTTTTAGTATATTCACAAAGCTGTGCAATCATCATCTAATATCACAACCCCCCCAAGAAGCCTCATACCCATTGACAATCCCTCTCCATTTCACACCCTCCCAGGCCCTGGCAAGCACCAATCTATTCTTTGTCTCTCTGGTTTTCCCTGTCTTGGACATTTCATATAGTTGAGATCATACAATGGTCCTCTGTGACTGGCTTCTTTTACTCAGCAAAATGTTTGCATGGTTCATCCATGTTGTAGCATAAATCAATCCTCCATTCCTTTTCTTGGCTGAGTAATATTTCAGAGTATGGACATACCATATTTTATTGATCCATTCATCATTTGATGAATGTTTGGGTTGTTTCCATATTTTGGTTATTATGAATAATGCTGTTTTGAATATTCATGTACAGGCTTCCTGTGCGGACATGTTTTCAATTCTCTTGGGTATATGCCATGGTGTAGAATTGCTGGATCATGTGACTTCATGTTTAACATTTTGAAGACCTGCCAAACTGTTTTCAAAGTAGCTGCACCATTTTGTATTCTGAACGCAGTGCACAAGGGTCCCAATTTCTCCACATCCTTGCTAACACTCATTATTGTCTGTCTTTTTAGTATCACCATCCTAGTGGGTATGGAAGTGCATCTCATGTGATTTTGTTTGCATTTCCCTGATGGTTAATAATGTGAGCAACACTGGGGCACCTGGATGGATCAGTTGGTGGAGCATCTAATTCTTTTTTTTTTTTTTTTAATTTATTTATTTGTCAGAGAGAGGGAGAGAGAGCGAGCGAGCACAGGCAGACAGAGTGGCAGGCAGAGGCAGAGGGAGAAGCAGGCTCCCTGCTGAGCAAGGAGCCCGATGTGGGACTCGGTCCCAGGACGCTGGGATCATGACCTGAGCCGAAGGCAGCCGCTTAAACAACTGAGCCACCCAGGCGTCCCGAGCATCTGATTCTTGATCTCAAGGTTGTGCAACTTGAGGTAGAGTATGTAAAGATGACTTAAAAAATCAAACCTTTAAAAAATGTGAGGAATATCTTCATGTGTTTATTGGCCATTTGCATATCTTCTTTGGAGACATGTATACTCAAATCTTTTGTCTGTTTTAAAATTGGTTGTCTTTTTATCATTGATTTGCAAGAGTTCTTCATATATTCTTGATGCTAGTTCCTTATCAGATATGTGACTTGTAAATATTTTCTCTTAATCTGTGAGCTATATTTTATTTAACCTGTTAAGAACAAAAGTTTTAAATTTTGATGGTGCCCAATTTACCTGTTTTTTCTTTTACTGCTTGTGGTTTTGATATCATAATATGCTGTTCTAAAGTTATCATTCAGGGATGAATGGAGAGAGCGCAGAGCATTTTTAGAGAACTGAAAATACTCTGTATGATATTATAATGATGGATACATGTCATTAAACAATTGTCAAAACCCACAACACTGGGTGAATCCTAATGTAAAATAGAGACTTGGGGTGATGATGAGGTGTCAATGTAGATTCTCCAGTGTTAACAAATATACCTCTCTGGTGGGTATGTTAATAGGGGATACTATGCATGAGTGGGGTTAGGGCTATATGGAAAATCCCTGTACCTTCCTCTCAGTTTTGCTGTGAACATAAAACTGTTCTTAAAAATTGTCTTTATAGGGGCACCTGCATGGCTCAGTTGTTAAGCATCTGCCTTCAGCTCAGGTCATGATCCTGGGGTCCTGGGATCGAGCCCTGCATCAGGCTCCCTGCTCAGTAGAAAACCTGCTTCTCCCTCTCTCACTCCCCCTGTTTGTGTTCCCGTTCTCGCTGTCTCTCTCTCTGTCAAATAAATAAATGAAATCTTTTAAAAAATTGTCTTTATAAGAAAAATTAATTAAAATACTTTCTAATTTTCCTTATGATTTCTTCTTCTGTGTTGTTTAGATGTATAGTGTTTAATTTCCAAATAGCTGGAGAGTTTATATCCATATTTTTTCTCATATGCAGAAATACAGCTCTTTCCCTGTTGCATCTTTCCTTTTAGTTGGTCTCTGGGGGCAGAAGGGGGGTGGGGCTCACCTTCCTCAACCAAAGAACTATCAAAAAATATTCTCGAACACAGAGTCATCTCCTCTGCTATGAATCATGCCTCTGGTGTGTTTAAGCTGCTCAGTCAGATATATTTTTAAACAATTTATATATATTTCTAAACAATTCCATTATGGTCAGAGAACATATCTCGTATTTTTTCAGTCCTATTAATTTTATTGATATTACTTTATGGTCCAGCATATAATTTATCTCGGAGTATGTTCAATGTGAACTTGAAAATAATGTGTATTATTCAAATATTAGGCAGAGCGTTTTATAAATGCCAATTAAGTCAACTGATACTTGTTCAGGTATTATATATCTTTACTAATATTTTTTTGTCTAAATGAAAAGAGTTAAATCTCTAACAGTTATACTGGATTTATCTCTTTTTAGGTGCAAATATATTTATATTTGTTATGCTTCCTTAAGGAACTGATGTTTTTATCATTATGAAATGGAGTTTGTTACCACTAACATTTCCTGTCTTAAAATATACTTTGGTTTTTACAAATATATCCACTCCAGCTTTCTTACTATTAATGTCTTCAAGGTATAACTTTTTCCATTCTTTGAATTTGAGCCTATTTGTATCTTTCTGACATCTCCTACAAACAACATATAATCGGCTTTTATTTTTAGAAATCCAGTTGGGCAATATCTGCTAATTGGAGGATAGAGGCCATTTTCATTTACTGTAATTATTAATAAGGTTTGGTTTAAATCTGCTGCCTTGCTATTGATTTTTTGTTCCTCCTTTGCTGCTTTCTTTTTTTTCCTTTTTCTCTTTACTATTCCAGTGTATTTTTGTTTTCAACTCTTTCTCCTCTATTGAATTTTAACTATATATTTTTAATGGTTGTTTTATAAATTTGACATACACTTTTTTTTTTAAGATTTTATTTATTTGTCAGAGAGCGAGAGAGAGCGAGAGAGGGAGCTCAGGCAGACAGAGTGGCAGGCAGAGGGAGAAGCAGGTTCCCCACCGAGCAAGGAGCCTGATGTGGGACTCGATCCCAGGACCCTGGGATCATGACCTGAGCCGAAGGCAGCTGCTTAACCGACTGAGCCACCCGGGCGTCCTGGACATACACTTTTTTATCAGTCTACCTTGAATCAATATTACATCATTTCATCTGTAATGCAAAAAAACCTTGCAGCGGTATATTTGCCCTCTTCATATCTTTGTGCTATTTTATATTTTATTTCTAAATATATTATAAACCACAAAATTCAATAGCGGTATCTTTGCTTTTAACTTAATTAGCTTTCAAAAATTAAAAACATGGACGAATATTATTTTACATCAACCAGTAGTGACCTAGTCACTGTCTTAGCCGCTCTGGGCTAGAACAAAGTGCCAAAGACTGGATGGCTCACAAACAAATTTCTCATGGTTCCGGAGGCTGAATGTCCAAGGTCGGGGGACGGGCACAATCACATCCTGCTGAGGGACCTCTTCCAGGGTGCAGACTGCCAACCTCTCACTGTGTCCTCCCATGATGGAAGGGGCAGGCAGCTCTCTGGGGCTTCTAGAAGACAACTAATCCCATTTATAAGGGCTCTACCCTCTGACCTAATTACTTTCCAAAGTCCATACCTTAGATTAGGGGATAGGATTTCAACATAGGAATTTTGGGAAACATTCAGTTTCTGAACAATACAAACATTGGGTCCAGAGCAGTTTCTTTCTGTGATGTTATTCATGTTCTCTCTACTTAATTCCCATAGGAGACATTTTTAGTTGTCACAGCTGGAGGGCGGTGCTCCTGGAATCTAGTAAGTAGAGGCCAGGGATGCTGCAGAACCTGGTATGATGATCAGGAGAGCCACCCCCCCCCACCACAACAGATTTATTTGGCCTTAAATGTCAATACAGCCAAGGCTGAGAAGAACGTGCTAGAGAACCATGTGTATATATGGCATCATTTCTCTTCAGCCCCCAAATCTGCCTTTAACATTTCTTGTAGTGGTTTCAATTGTTACACAGTATTATTTATGTTTTGTTTTTGTTTTTAGCTTTTGTTTATCTAAAAATCTCAATTTTACCTTCCTTTTTGAAGGATAATTTTTCTAATTATAGAATTTTAGGTTGAAGATTTTCTCTCAGCACTCTAAAACAGGGTGCCTTCATTGCCTTCTGCCTCCCAATGTTTCCAAAGGAATCAACCATTTAAAAAAAGTCATTGTTCTCACTCATAATACATATTTTTTTCCCTGTTTTTAAGATTGTTGTTTACATTTGGCTTTCAGCAGTTTGATCACGGTTAGTTGTGATTTTCTTCGTATTTGCCGTGTTTCAGATTTATTCATTTATTAGTACATGCGTTGATCCTCTTCATCAGATTGGACTATTTCGGTCATTTATTTTTCAAATATTTTTCTTTTATTATCTCTCTCTTTCCTCTTATTTTTCGGCTCCAAGATGCTCATATCTCAGACTACTTGATATTAGGTTACTTGATATTGATCCTGCATTTCACACATATTCTTAAAATATTTTTTCTCTCTTCACCAGTTTTGGTACTTTTCACTGGCCTTTTTTTCAAGCTCCCTGATCTCTTCTTCCGCATTATCCAATCTAAGCCTATCCACTGATTGTTTTTTCCTTTCACATAGTCTGTTTTCCAACTCTTTTTTTTCCAGCTCTTCTTTTTAATGCATTTCCATTCATTTTCTGAAGTATACCATTTTCATTCATATTTGAAGTAATTTTCAGTTTATTCTTATTCCAATAACTGAACCATAGTTAGTTTCTTCTCAAATTTTTCATAATTGTTCTTGTATTCTTCACATTGGGCAGAAAATAATCAAAGAAGCTGAAGTCTTTTTGTTTTGCTCTGTGTGTTCCTGACTGGTTGTAGTCCCTTTCCTCCAAATGCAGTGAAGGTGAGGAACTAATGACTCAGCTCTCTGCTGGTGTCCAGCGGAGCCATAGAAGTTGCAGGTCTTCTCAGGATGAATTAACTTGTGATTAGCCCAACTTTAAATTCTGAGCTATAGTCTTTTGGAGTTTGGGTTTGGGCTGAGGAGGAGTGTTGCTCGCATTTTCAACTCATGTAGGGGCATGGAGCCCATTAGCCAGAAGCAAGCATGAGACTTTGTGATTTTTCTCTCCAACCCCTTTTCAGAACACTGTCACATCCATGGCAAAGCCTGGAATTGCAGATAACTGTCCAGGTTGAGTGCTCATTCCTGCCTTTGTGGCTCTTCTAGACTCCAATTTGTCCACCAGTCTACTCTATCATCTAACGTCCAGCTGACAGTCATTTGCTTTTGTAAAGCTTCTTCATCCACAGCAGGCCGGCTGCACCCGGACTTGAAGTGTGGAGACTGGTGGCTGTCATGTCTCTTCACGGCCATGATCTTTCTCTCTCGAACTCAGTTCTCAAGGTTTCCTTCTGTCCTCTTCTCTACCCACCCTTTGAAGAGTATAATTTTCTCTTTATTTCCTTTGTTCTCATGGGAATGAAGGTCTTTCTCAGCCAAACATGAATCAGAAATCTCTTATGCTTGGCATTTTGCTACACGCCTTTTCCAGTCAATAGTATGTGATGGATTTCTTTCCTTGTGAACACAAGCAGGTTTACCCAAATGACGGTTATAGGGCTTTAAACACTTTTAATTTTTTGAAAAAGTAATGCCTTTTTCATTATATGCTGACTGGCAAAGTACTTAAAATCACAGGAAACACCCACAATAAAAGTGATCTCTAAGTTAATCATTGTTAACTTTTCTTGCCTCCTTTTTTATTGAGGCAATTCACACACAGCAAAGTGCCCACATCTGAAGCGCACAGCCCGGTGGAATTTACATACACTTACACTTCGTGATCCCCACTCAGACCAGAGCGTCGGGTGCCTCCGTCACGTGCTCTCCCCCACAGAAGACTATTTTGATTTCTAGAATGACAGATTGGATTTGCCTGCTCTTGAGTTTAACATAACTAAGACCATATGGTGGGCATCGTATCTGGTCTCTCTGGCTCAGACGATGTCTGTTGCATCGATCCACGTTGTCACGAGTTTCATGTTGTTCTGTTCGGCTGCGCAACACTCCGTGGGCGAATTACGTCACGGTTCATCACCGCGTAGACGCACCACCGACTCGCTTCCAGTTTTTGCTGCGAACAAGGCCAGCGTGGACGTCCTTGCGCTTCTGGCCCCGCTTTTCCAGGTCCACCTCGGGTGGGTTTGCCGCCTCAACGCGAGGCTTCAACAGAAACTCCCTTTTCCCGCGGGTGGAGCCGTTTCACAGTCCCCGGCGTCTCGACGTCACAGCTGTCGCACGTCCTCACCGACACGGGGCATTCGCGGTCTTTCTACTTATTTGTTTAATTTTAAGAAAGACGTGGTTCGTCTGAGAGCGGGCGGGGGAGGGGCAGGGGCAGAGCCCGGGCCGGACCGGCCGGAAGCGCGTCCTGACCCGCCGGAGCTGGAACCAGGGCCGGGCCCCTCCCCAGGCCGGGCCGGGCCCCTCCCCCGCCCTTCTGCAGGGCTGCGCGGCCTTCGCGGGGGTGAATGTTCTGGAGCTTTTACCTCGTCCGTTATCGCAGGGGCGACCTTCGTGTCCATGTGTAGCTCTTGAAAGCCCCGCGGCGCCCCGCAGCCTCGACCCGCAGCCGGAGGCGCTTCGGCACCGCAGGCTCCTGCCCCGCCCGGCCCGCCCCGTCCACGCGCCGCGGCGACACGTGGGGCTTTCCCGACGCCTCCACGCGGGGCGCCTGTCTGCGGCGCTGCCTCTCCCGGGGCCGCACCCTCGCGCCCCGCTCGCGCCCGCGTCCCCGGCCACCCGTCCCGCCGCTCGTCCAAACGCCGCGCTGCTAGGAACGCGGGGTCCCGCCGGCGGCCGGAGCAAAGCCGGACCCACGCGGCCGGCGGGCCCCCAGCCTCCGTGTCCTGCTCAGCGCGTCCAGGCCGCCGTGGCCCCGCGTCAGGCGTGAGCGGCCGGAGGAACCAGTCTGTGCCCTGCCGCGGGCGGGGCCGTCACGGCCGGAGCCCGACCCCGTAGTGGACACACCCAGAGCTGCCAGGGACTTCCTAACTCGCCTTTGGGACCTCTACGCCGCAGTCCCAGGGTACGGCCCTGCCCCGGTCCTCTCCCGCCCCCGGCGGGCCCAGGACCCTTCAGAGCTCCGCGCACCTCTCACGACCCCCGAGTCACAAACACAGTGGCACTGAGTGGCGGGTGGGGAGCGGCGGGGGAGGCTCGCGGAAGCAGGACGCGCCTGGGCTCGGGAGGTCCGCGGTTCGCTCCCCTCGCTCGCCTCCAGCGCAGTCTCAGCACGTTGGTCTGCCTTCTCGCGTGTAGACTTCCCTCCGGACTTGGAGCTCCGCTCTCTACTGTGTGGTACATCCCCGTCACCTCCTGCCTTTTCCAAAGACGTGTTGCCCTCCTTGGTCACAGTGAGAGGACAGGGGGCAACTCCTTTGCCTTTCTACCCTAGTACTTTTTAGGGAGTTCTTTCCAAGAAACAAGTACTCTTCCCACCAAGACACCTCATACTGCACGAAACAATTTTTGGTCAGAAAAGGTTGCTTTTGTCCCTACCAAACTGAAGAAGGAAAAGTACAAGACAGGAAGGAGAAGGCTCCATGCCATCTAGCCGCACCACTTGCTGGCCAGAGCTCTAGAAGAAGCAAGTCGCTGGTTTCTTCATCCCTAAGCCAGGTGTCAAAGCCCCTACCCCACGTCTTGGAAGAGTTGTCAATTGCTTTTGGCTTAGGAGGCTGGGTGAAGCCAGTCCTCAGTCTCGCTATCCTCAAGCATGAGGATATGAACAACACAGGGATTTGGAGAAGTGAAGCCAAATAATAGCAAAAGCCTTCATTGTTGAAAGGGGAGAAGGGAGACCAGCTCCCTCTGCAAAGCAGCACTTGCCTCCACCCTGCCTGGAAGGTGTGGAGAGAGAAGACTGAAGTCAGAGTGTTGGGAAAATGCCCACCGATCCTGTCGGCAGTACAGGGTGGAAGAAAGTGGGAGTCGGCAACCCCGAAAAAGGAGGTGAGAGTTTCAAAGAGGGTAGAGCCTTTCTTACCCCTTCCTCTTGCCCCAACCATAGTGATGGTGATTTCTTCTGGGGTAGGATGGGGTGCCTAGTTGGCAGGGAGACTGAAGGATGGAACACCTAGTGTAGCTTATCACCCACAACAGATAGGAATGTGGCCAAAGACAAGGAAAGAAGACAAATGAGAGAGGATGTGAGAGAGCAAGATAAGGGGCCTGGCACAGTAAGCGTGCCAGGAGATTCAGTGTGGTGGCCCTCAGTGCCTGCTGTGAGCCTTTGTTCCCTTCTATATTGAGGGAAAGATAAGAAAGTCACCTACTTCCAGAAAGAGAGAGAACAGACAAAAGCAAAACTAGCTATCAGACTTTGGGGTGACACCTGAGGTCCCTCCACCCTGGACCAGATGTGTTCTGGACAGGGAAGAGTGGATTCCTGCACTGAACATTGAACAGAAGCCAGAGCCCAGGCCCGCAGCCAGCAAGGCACACAGAGTGGCTTGGTCTTCTGGCTTGGGGGAGTCAAACCTTCAAATGGTCCTAGTTGGGGGAGGAACATTGAGATGATTCCCCTGAATATATAAGAATAAGGAAAAGATTAGCAAGAACTAAGCAAGGTACACATGGGCAAGGAAAGTACCAGCAAAGCCAACATGTTGAAGGCTTTCTCAGTAGGGCTCCTCAGCTGGACCACAGGACACAGAAAATGAGTAACTATTTTCTCAGTTCTCCCAGGATGGTTTATGACTAGTACCATTCCAGATGCAGAGGAATCAAGTAAATTTGTTATCAGCAACCAATGTCTTAGGGTATTAGGACTTATTTTTCTTTGGAAGCCCAGTTGAAAAGGCTGAAAGAAGCCCAATATGAAAAATACCCAAGGGGGTAAAATCCCACAGGCACTTCCAGTTGTGCAGGTAGCATCAGTTATACTTTAAAAAAAGATTGCAGTGATAGGACGGTTAACAACAGAAGGAAAATGGAAATTGCCCAGCCAGAGATGAGATGAGGGAACTGAAGCACTGAAAAGTCCACAAGTAGAAAAGCAGGAAAAAGATAGTCTCAAATATGAAATCACTCTAGATGTCAGCCCCCAGGGACTCTGTTAAATAAAATAAAAATCTTTCACCGAGAGATGAAAGGAAAAGCTACAAGGCAAAGGTAGATGAGAAGCACAGATTTAACACTAGAAAAGCAGGTTCCAACAGCTACAGGACAGAGTCTCAGGAGAAAATATCATAAATCACGATAAGGTAAAATTGACAAAAGAAATCAAGAGGTTTGGCCGAGGAAGTATGAGTGTATTAGAATATTGAGCTTTCACAGTGGGAAGGCACAGATAGTTTCTAAGTTTAAAAAAATCAAGGAATAAGGGCACTTGGGTGGCTCAGTCAGTCAAGCCTCTACCTTCAGCTCAAGTCACAATCTCAGGGTCCTGGGATCGAGCCCTGTGTCGGGCTCCCCTTGCAGTTGGGAGTCTGCTTGTCCCTCACCCTCTTCCTCTACCCCTCCAATCTCTGTTCCTGCTCTCTCTCAAATAAATAAATAATTTTTTTTTAAAATTCAAGAAATAGTTATAAAGGGACCCAGACCCAGGAGGAAAAGAACTAAAATAGAAATGAGCATGAATTAAAACCAGAAAAAATCAGAAAGTAAGCAAGGGGAGGAGAGTTGTGAAGAAGAGGCCACCTTTGATTTTCTTATCTTTAGCAGACAGTCAATAAATACTGTCTAAATATGTTAAATCTAGGAAAAATTAGCATATAATATAAGAAAGAAGAAATTGGAGTAATTGAACAGATTGTAACCCTTTCAAATTACCAGAAGAAAAATACCCCACTTCAGAAAGAAGAAAGCTAAATAGCAAGAGTTAAAAAATTAAAACAGCATTATAATTAGAAAATGTAAGATGCTGGCATTAAGGCAAAAACATTATGTCATATGCAAATTAAATAAACTCATCTGTTGAAAGTAATAGCAAAGCCCACGTACATGTTACAAATAAGAAATTAATCCAAAACAAAGTGATTCAGGAAAGGCCCATTAAACCTTAGTAAAACGAGGCAGATTGAATTTAAGACACATTTATGAAATAAGTTAAAACATCACTGTATATTTATAATGAAGATAAAATTGTCACAAATCTCATAACACCAAATAATACAGTGATAAAAATACATGAAACTGGCTACTTCTCTGGGACATGGACAGACTTTTCCCTATTCCACCCACTAAGTACAACTAAAAACCTGGATACTGTATATAAAACAAGCCTAAGAAGATTCTGCAAGGTAGAGAGAAGAGAAACCAGGCAGGGACAGTAGGATCTGAGGAACAATATGGTGGTGAGTTACCTGAGTTTTCTTTTGGCCTCACACATTACGGACTTAGATTTGAAGAAACTGTAACTTAGAAGTAACTGGGTGCAGACAAAACTAGTCACAACAAAAACTTTCTCTTTCTAGTCAAAGGAGCAGAGAAACGGCAACCTAGAAAGGCGGAAAATTTTGAAACAATAATCTCTCTATTCGAGTTATAAACCACAAAAGGAAAACTGTGGTACCATTCCCACCATGCAAGCATAGTCCAAGTGGGGAGTCTAGACTTTCACCCTCACAAGAATGATATTGCAGAGTGCCAAGTACAGAGCCAGGATATTCATCCCCACCTAATGAGGCATGACTCTCTGCAGTTCAGTGGAGACCACAGAGGGACGGGACTTCCACCTTCACCCAGCAGTAATGACGTATACCTCCCCCTCCTCATGGGGTGCTGTCGGAAGAGCCTGTCGAAGAGCTAGGACTTCCACATGGCTCAGCAGTACTGAGACCACCTCCAGTGTAGTATCAGTGGAGAACAGAGGGAGTTGGAACTCCTACCATCACCCAGAAGTAACAAAGAGTCCCCTTCCCCTTGGGCATCAGTGGAGGGTTTCATGGGGAACATGGACTTCTACCTCTACCTGGATATAACAATAACAAAAACAAGTGCCAGCCAAAACAAGATTTCAGTGAGATCCGAGTCTCATGGCATAGTGCAAAAATGCCCTGATTTCAGTCACCCATTACTCATTATACCAAGAACCAGGAAGATCTTGAATAAAGAAGATAATCTATAGATGCTAATACTGAGATAACAAAGATGTTAGAATTATCTGACAAAGTTTAAAGCAGTCATGATGAAAGTGCTTCAGTGAACAAATGTGCTTGGAAAAAAAAAGAAAAAAGCCTCAGCAAAGAAATGGAATATAAATTTTCAATAAGCAGAAGGCATAAGGAAGAACCAAAAGGAAGTTTTAAAACTTAACTATAATAACCAAAATAAAAGCTCAGTGGGGGGATTAAACAGTAGAATCAGGAAAGACTCAGTGAAATGGAAGATAAAACAATGGAAATTACCCTATATATGCAATACAGAGATAATAGACTTTAAAAACAAAACAAAACAAAAACAGAGGCTCAGGGACCTGTGGGACTATGACAAAAGATTTGACATTCCTGTCATCATGGTCCCAGAAGGAAAGGAGCAAGAGGATAGGGGTAGGGTTGAAAAAGTACTCAAAGACTTTCCCACAGAGGTGCAAAATGAGTTCAACAGAAGAAAGATTGCCATTTCAGTACATGGTTCTAGATCAGCTGGACACTCATAAATTAAAAAATGAGCCTCCACCTAAGTCTCACATCTTATATAGGCAATAATTTTGAACAGATCATAGAAGCTATTAGAAAAAATAGAAAAATTTTAGGATCTAACAGTAGGCAAAAGCATGATACATAATAGGAAAAATTTGTTAATTGGACATCATCAAAACTAGAAACTTTTGCTCTGTGAGTGATCCTATTAAGATATGAAAAGCTATAGAGTTGTAGAAAATGTTTGCAAACCACATATCTATCAAATGACTAGTAACTAGGGTATATAAAGAACTCTCAAAACTCAACAGGGGAAAAAAAATCCAGCTAGGAAATGGGCAAAAGACATGAAGAGAAATTTCACTGAAGAGGATATTAATGGAAAATAAACACATGAAAAGATATTCAACATCATTATCCATAAGGAAATGTTAATTAAGACCACAGTGAGATGCCATTACATATTTATCAGAATGGCTAAAATGAAAAGTGGTGTTAGCACCAAATATTGTTGAGGATATGGAGAGACTTACTTACACAGTGTTGGGGCTGATGTAAAATGGTACCAGAATTCTGGAAGACATTTTGGAAATTAAAAAAAAATGCAACCACTGTATGACCCAATATTTGCATTCCTTTATCCCAGACAATTAGGACTTTATCCCAGACAGATGAAGATTTATTACAGGTACAAAATCTGTACACAAATGTATGTAGCAGCTTTTTCATAATAGCCTCAAACTTGATAGAACTGAATATCCTTGAGTGGGTGAATGGTTAAAAAACTGTGGCACATCTATTCCGTGGAACATTGCTCAGCAATAAAAAGCGATGACCTACTGATACATACAACACCTGGATAAATCTCTAGAGAATTATGGCGCTTGAAAAAACACCAATCTGAAACACTTGTGAAGTGACTGAAGAAATGGAAAACGTGTTAGTGATAGCCAGCAGTTAAGGATGGAGTGGAGGTGGGAGGGAGGGGATCTGACCATAAAAGAGCAGGGGCGGGGACTACGGTGACGGAGCCGCTCTGTGTCACGGCACGTCAATGTCAGTACCCTGGTTGGGTGTCCTGTGGTTCTGCAAGATGTTAACCTTTGGGGAAAATTGGGTAAAGCATACACAGGATCTTTCTGTATTCTTAAAACTGCACGTGAATCAATAATTATTTCAGAATGAAATATTTTTAAAAATTTAAGTACAAGAAACATTACAAAATTGGTTTCACATTTGCATCCGTTACTATAATTCACCATAATAGAAACTAAGAAGAAAATGCATAATCATCTCAAAAGATGCAGAAAACACATTTGATAAAATTCAATATCTTGATTAAAAAACACCCCAATAAACAGAGATCTACTATGTTTATGATATTGTTAAGATGCTCTTTCTCCCCCAATTGATCTATTGATTCAATAAAATTTTAATAGACTATTTCACAGATATTGATAAGCTGGTTTTAAAATTCAAGTGAGAATGCAAAAGACTAGAATAGCTAGAATAGTTTTGAAAAAGAAGGTTGGGGGACTAATCCTAATTTCAAGATTTACAAACCATAGTAATCAGAACAGTGTAGTATTGAAACAAATATATAAATAGATCAATGTAACAGAATAAGGTTCAGAAATAGATCCACACATATATTTACAACTAATTCTTACAAAGGTACAAATGTAATTCAGTGAAGAAAGAAGTCTTCGACAAATGTTACTGGGATGATTGGATATCCACATGTAAAGTAAAATGAATATTGATCCATATCTTGTACCATATGCAAACATTAACTCAAAATAGGCTATTTATGTGTGTGTGTATGTACGTATTTATTCATTTATTTTTAAGACTTTATTTATTTATTTGCCGGAGAGAGAGAGAGAGAGAGCATATCAGCAGGGGGAGTGGCAGGCAGAGGGAGAAGCAGACTCCGTCTGAGTGGAGAGCTCGATGTGGGACTCTATTCCAGGACCCCAGGATCATGACCCAAGCTTAGGGCAGATGCTTGACCAAGTGACCCACCAGGCATCCCTGAAAATGGGTGATTTAAAACATAAACAATACAATGCACAGAAAAAACACTAGGTTGGGCACTTTGTGCATGTGACACCGAAAGCATGTTCCATTAAAAAAAAAAGAGATAAAATGGCCTTCAAGAAAATTAAAAACTTGCACTCTTTGAAAGACATTGTTTTGGGAATGAAAAGCCACAGACTGGGAGGAAATAATTGCAAATCATACATCTAATAAAGGACTTGTACCCAGCATATATGAAGAACCCTCAAAACGAAATAATAAGACTAACAACCCACTTTTAAAAAATAGACCAGAGGATTTGAAGAGACCCTTCACCAAAGAAGATACATGGATAATAAGCACATGAAACATCCTCAACATCATGAGTCATTAGGGAAATGTAAATTAAAACTATAGTGAGATGCCACTATACATTCGAATGACTACAATTTAAGACTGATCGTATCAATCGTTCGTGTGGATGTGAAGCCACTGAAATTCTCATACACTGGTGGTGAGTGTGTAAAATGGTAAAACCACTTGGAAAACAGTTTGTTTCTTAAAAAATTAAACATGTCTTTCATATGACCCAGTCATTTCACTCCTAGGTACTTACCTAAAAGAAATGAGAAGATATGTCCACACAAATATTTGTATGCAAATGATCATAGCTGATGAATATGTGCAGAAATGGCCATGGCCATGCACTGTCGGTTTTGCAGACTTTTTGGGCAGGGGGCAAGGGGCGGGAATTTAGCAACATCTATCATTCTTTCCCCAAGAGAAACAGTCCTCAGTTTGTATGAGGCTGGCTCTGTGGTTACCTCCTTCATCTGGAATATTTTGGATAACTCTGGATCTTCAGAAAGCAATAGAAATAGAACTGTTATAGGAAAGCACACTAAAATATGTTAATTATGGAAGATGAAATCAGAAAGGTAGACAAACCATGAGAGACTCTTAATCATAGGGAGAAACCTGAGGGTTGCTGGAGGAGAGGGGGTGGGGGGATGGGGAAACGGGGGGACGGGCATTAAGGAGGGCACATGATGTGACGAGCTCTGGCTGTTGTATGCAGCTGATGAATCACTGACCTCTACCTCTGAGACTTATAATACACTATATGTTAACTAATTGAATTAAAATAAAATAAAATTTAAAAAATATGTCAGTTATGTGTTTATGAGGATTTTCCTTTACTTAACCTATTTTCCTTGCTTGTTATTAGTGGATTTATTCCATATGGAAACTTTGTTGAAAACATTTTAATTGTGTGACTGTTAGTACTTGTGCAAAAGTTGCTTACTAAAACTTCTAAACAAAGGCTAATTTCGTCAGTGAGTATAGTTGGTATTATTTTTATCCCTAAATACTTCAGTGTGTGTTTCCTAAGAATAAGAACACTGTCTTACATAAGCAGTGCAATGATCAAATTAGGAAATTTAACACTGACATGGTGCCATCTTCAAATCCACAGACTGTATTCAAATTTTGATGATTGTCCCAATCATGCCATTTATAGCTTTTTTCCCCTTTTGCCACATGACCCAATCTCAGATCACATGTTGCATTTAGTTGTCATATTTCTAGTCTCCTTTAATCTGAAACAGTTCCTCAGCCCTTCTCTGTGTTTTATGACTTTAACATCTTTGAGTAATACAGACCAATTGTCCTGTAGAACACCTCTCAATTTTGGGCGTTGAATGTGTCCTCAAGATGGGATTCTTTTTTTTTTTTTAAAGATTATTTGTTTATTTATTTATTTGTCAGAGAGAGAGAGAGAGAGAGAGAGCGAGCACACAAGCAGGGTGAGCGGCAGGCAGAGGGAGAAGCAGGCTCCCCGCTGGGCAAGGGCTCAAACCCAGGACCTTAGGAACATGACCTGAGCTGAAGGCGACGCCTAACCAGCTGAGTCACCCAGGCATCGCTCATGATTAGATTCTAATTATGCATTTATATCATTACGTTATGGGCAGGAATATCACAGAGATGACGTTGTGTCTTTTTACTGTATCATATCAGGAGGCTAATGAAATCTGTGAGTTTCAGGATTTTTTTTAAGATTTTTTTTTTAAACACAGAGAAATCACAAGCAGGCAGAGAGGCAGGCAGAGAGAGGAGGAAGCAGGCTCCCCGCTGAGCAGAGAGCCCGATGTGGGGCTCGATCCCAGGACTCTGAGATCATGACCTGAGCCAAAGGCAGAGGCTTAACCCACGGGGCCCCCCAGGAGCCCAGGGTTGGTTGGTTTGTTTGTTTGTTTGTTTTTAATATGGGTGTTTGGTTTCTATTCCACTATTAGTTGGAAGGGTTTTTTCCCCCAGCAGGTTAAATCTTTGCTTTCTCTTCCCCCTTTAACCTATGCTTCTCTTTGGGCCTCTTACACACTCCCCTGATTATATGCAGTCCAGTGGTCAGCCAAGGATCTGGAGTTGACATGCCGATTTGTGTGTTGGCACCCCGCCCTTCTGGGGCCCTCTCCTTTCACAGACCCACTGCAGACACGTACATGTTATAAGATGCACACAGGGTAATTTGAGATGGCTCATAGGCCTACATGTAAACACTGAAGTAAATGTTAGAAGAGAGTGTCCTCATAACTTGAGGTTAGGCAAAGATTTTTTAGGACACAAAAAAGTAATAACCATGAGATAAAAATTGAATGTTAGACATTATAAAAATTGAAATCTTCTTTCAAAAGGTAATATTGGGAAGGTAGTGATAAACAAGTCATGGAGTGGAAAACACTTGCAAAGTATATGTAACAAAGGACTTGTATTCAGACTGTCAAAAGAACTCATACCCAGCTACAGACCCAGAACTAGAAAACTACAAGCCCAACGAACTGGGCAGAAGATTGCAACAGGCACTAAACCATGGAGTGTCTAGTCAATAAGTACTAGTCATGAGCCATGAGGGAAAAGAAGAAAACCGTAATAATAAGCCACTACCCCCCACAGACTGGTAAAATCGAGACGGCCGGTGTTAGATGTCAACAAAGACGAAGCAGCCGAAGCACAGACGTGTCCGCATGTAAATGGTGAAAACAGTTAAAATGTTAAACTGATACTGTATAATCTGGCAATTCCTCTCTTAGGTATCTTCCCAAGAAAGATGAAAATGTTAGTGTGCATAGAAAAGTTTATCACAGCTTCATGCATAAGAACCCAAACCTGGAAACAAGTCCAGTTATCACCAGTGTGTCCAGGAAAATCCGAAAACACCCAGTAACGGAGACTGGCTGCGCAGCAGCAGGAAGGAACGGACTCCTGACAGCATGCGTGGACCTTGGAACATTGCTACGTTTAGTGAAAGACACAAAGGAGTACGTGACCACATGCCTCCATCGTCAGCAAGTCTAGAAGAGACCAGTCTAATCTCTGCTGTCAGAGGCCGTCAGTGGCTGCTTGGGGGCCGGGAGGGGCCTGAGCTCGGGGATGCTGAGGTTCTTGGTTGCGGTGGCTGTTACGCACAAACGCACATTTGTCGAAACTTACCTGACTGTACACTTAAAACAGGCTCATTTCATTGTGTGTAAGTTTGTTTCGGTAAAATTGATTTAAGGGAGAGAACACAAGGGTCTTGACTTCTTTTTAGGATGGGGGTGGTGGGAGAGCAGAGGGAGAGACAGCGAGAGAGAATCTCGAGCAGACTGGCCTCTGAGCAGAGCTGGACACGGGGCTCGACGTCACAATCTTGAGATCGTGACCTGAGCTGAAATTAAGAGTCAGACGCTTAAGTGACTGAGTGCCCCGGGCACCCCAGGGGTCACACTGATGTTATGCCGGACACAGTTGTGGCCAGGAAACATCCAGGAGGAGGAGGAAAGGCATCAGAGTGTGGCTACTTTCACAACGACTGCGTTATAGAGCAGTTTATGCAGAAATGACACAGCCACAACCGTCGTGAAGCAGAAACTGTACGACAAAATGGGAGAAAGAGAAAGGAATCCCACTCTTAGGAGATTTAATGCTCCTCTATCCACCCAAAACAGAGCAAGGGGACACAGGAGTTAGAACGCAGAAGTACTCTACAACGTGGCATGGCAGGCCTTGTGCGGAGCTGTTGAGGTCTGTGCTCTGGTCATAGAGAATGCGCGGAGAAGAGTCATGAAACTGACCACAAATTAGGCCACAGTGAGCATCTCAGTTCCAGATAGGAGAAGTAATGTGAACAACATGAGAAAAACTAGAAATCAAACCAGAAAGCACAAATGCTCTTTTGCTTAAATATTTTAAAACTTTGTTTAAAAACTCTTGTGTCAAAGGGTAAAGACAAACCAATTTCAGACCTGCTAGGGAATGATGATAACGAAAACGTATCAGAATCTAGGGGCTGTTGCTCAGTGTTCAGAGTCAAACTTACAACCTTCTATTTCTATCAAGAAAAACAAAAGAAAGAAAAATAAATGAATTAAATGTCCAATTCCAAAATTTTAAGTAAGAATAACTGAATAAGCTGAAAGTGGCCATTAATAAGGCAGTCAGAAACTAACTAGTTGGAAAACATTAGCATCAACAACAAAAAAGCACAATTATTTGAAAACAACCAACAAAATAAATAAATTACTAGATAACCTAATCCAGAAAAGTGAAACCATAAATACACATAACAAAAGTCCTAGGAGGAGGAGGAGATGACCATCAAGATAGAGGAAATTAAATCGTAAGAGATTATTTATGACTCTAAGCCGAAACACCTGGATGAAAATGTAATTTTCTATGACTTACCAAAATTGAGTAAATAAATACAGAATGTCAAAGCAGATGCATTTGCATAGAAAAATTGGAACTTCTTCTATCCATCTCCCATCCCCAAATCATCAGGCTTCAAAATAAGTTAAGGACGAAATTAGATGATCATCTCCGTATATGCAAAAGAAGATTTATTCCCTCATCTTTTACGGACAAATAGGGGGGAAACAACCCAGTGTCTTTATGGAGTCAACGGAATACTTCCACCAAAGTCAGGAGAATGACTAGGGTGCCCACGATCGTCACCCCTATTATTTAACATCCAAATGGAAGCATCACCAAATGCAGTTACACACACACTCATGTACTTGTACACACACACTAGCACACTTGCACACTCACAAACATAGGAATTGGGAAAGAAAAGGTAAAACCATTATAGATTTTATCTCGGTAAAATCAAGGCAATCAACAGAGGAACTATTAAAACGATAAGAGAATTCACGAATATAGCCGGATCCAAAATCAACATAGAGAAGTCAATAGTCCCCATAGAAGCAATGAGCAAACAATAGTAGATAGGAATCAACGATAATGCGCAAAATTTATGTGAAGAAAACGTTAATTTGAAAGAGACTGAAGTAGACAAGTGAAAATATAGGGCATGTTTTTGGACAGGAAGAATGGGTATCATGAAGATGTCAAGTCTCCTTAATTTATAACTAAAAGTACAAAGGGTTTTTCCTCTCTTCCAAGACCTAGAAAAACTGATTCTAAAGCTCATATGAAAAAGTAAACAAAATGAGTCAGGAAGATGCTGAAAAAGACTAGTGATGGGGGGCGTGGGGGTGGGGGTCTATTCGTAGCAGAATACTATGAAGTGTCCATGAGAAGTGTGGTGCTGGTGCATAAATGATCTGACCAGTGGAACAGACTAGGAGATCCCAAGTGGACCCTCATACAAATGTGGAGTTTTAGTTTAATAAAAGCAGCACCTCAAGCTGAGGAGAAGGTGTACTTTTTAATAAATGGCACCGGGTGATTTGGATAGCCATTTGGAAAATACAGTTGGACCCTTATGCCAACTACACACAGCAGGGAAAACTTCCGATGGACCAGAGATCTATATGAAACAGAAAACCATGTAAGTGCTAGAAGAAAATGTACGAATTACTTTATAACTTGGGTATGGGGAAATCCTTTCTAAATATTTTTCAGAACTGAGGATCGGCAGAGGAGGTGTTCAATATGTGCAACAGTGTTGAAATACAGAACATCCCTGACCAGAGTTTAAAAAGCAAAAGCAAAAGACCGATGACGAGTTGTAGCAAACCCTCGGAAGCTGTTGCGAAAGGCCAGTCTACTTCATGTGAAGAGTTTCAGAAGTGGAGAAGGAAAAGCCGAGAACAATGGAACACCATGGCAAATGTAAGAAGCTAGAAAAGGGGTTCGGGGTGGTCCTCGTTCTGCGCTCCCTCCCCTAGTCTGCGTTTGGGGTGTTTCATAAGGGAAAATCAGAACGCCTATAAATCAATGGGCGGGATCCGCTTTGGACGAGGGACAGAGGGGGCGGCCTTTGAGCTGGCCCTCGAGCATGAAGAAAGAGTTAGGAAAATGAGGGGCTGGGTCTCAGCGGGAGCAGGGCTTGGGGTCGATAGGGTTTTGGAGTGTCGTTGTGGTCCGGAGCCGATGGCCAAGGAAAAATTCTTGAGATGTCTTTGGTGCAAAGAGTTGATTTTGTGAAAGCTGTGGGGACGGGACCCCGTGGGCAGAGGGGGGCTGCTGCCCTGGGACCGTGAGGGGTGGCTTACGACGCCCTTGGAAGTTGGGGAGGGAGGGAAAAGGGAGGCATTTGCTAGACTTGGATCTGCTGGAGAGGACACAGGACTCCGGAGGCCTGACTATTGTCAAGCTAAGGTGGTTTTTCCTTCTAATGAGGGATTAGCGTTAAGATAGCTGGAGCTTCCTGGAGGAGGGTCATCCTCTCTCTGTTATAAGTCCTTGTCCGTGCGTGGGCTGCAGGCCATAGAGAAACCTAACTTTGTTTACATTTCCTTGTGCCTCAGTTTCCCACATCGCTCACAAAGGGAAGGTGATGTTACCACTCCAGGGAACCCAGTCACGGGTCTCTGGAAGTCAGGCTGTTGGTAAGAATGCACTTTCCTTGTATTCACCGAGACATTGGGGAGCCGAGGGACACTTGTCTCACAGGACAGTGGCCTCTGTTAGCCAACAGGAGCGTCTGAGGATCGCCTGGCAGATCCCACGGGGGGTGTGCGTGTGTGCGTGTGTGTTTGCGTGCAGGTGTCAGCTTGTGATTGTGTTCCGCTGGTCTCCCCCGCTTGTCAAGGTCACAGGCCATTGGCACAGTCCTGATCCCTCATTTTTGGCATCTTTCCTTCTCCCTCAAAAAACTAATAACCGATCAGAAGGGCCTGTTCTCCTGAGGAGCCGTCCTTCCTCGCAGGCCGAGGTCCGGCCCGGCCTCCTGCGCTCCCCGGATGCTCGGGGGTTCAGCCGGCGGCTTCTCCGGACGGAGACGGAGCAGCTGCTGCGCTCGGCCCGGGGAGGAGAGGAGAGCGTGCGCGCTTGTCTGTCCCAGAGAAGGAGGCTCCTCTCTGCCTGTCCGTGGGGCTGAGGCCCGGCTGAGGCAGGTCCCTCGTGTTCTTTGGCTGTTCTCTGAAGAATACAAAGTGATAGAATCCGGGTTCAGGATTTGGGGAGGGAAATAAACATATCAGTTCATCATTCACTGAGCCCAGCAACATTTCGGACCGTCCAACAGATCTTCACGGCTCACCTGGAAAGTTCCGAGCGTGTGCCGGCGCTGGCCGGGTGGCGGAGGCAGGCCCGAGAGACAGGCTGCATTTCCCTTAGAAAGTGTGCGTCCTGGGGTGCCCGGGGGCTAGGTCGGTGAAGCCTCTGCTTTCAGTGCAGGTCATGGTCTCAGGGTCCTGGGATCGAGTCCCGAGTCGGGCTCCCTGCTCCGCGGGAAGCCTGCTTCCTCCTCTCTCTGCTGCTCCCTCTGCTTGCTCAGTCTCTGTCTCTCTCTGACAAATAAATAAATCTTTAAATTAAAAAAAAAAAAGAAAGTGTGTGTCCGCTGCTATAACAAATCACAACAAAACTGGTGGCTTAAAACAACACAGATTTAACCCTTCACAGTTCTGGGAGGCTAGAAGTCTAAAGTGGGCCAGCAGGGAAGAGTCCGTGCTCTGCTTTTCCGGCCTCTAGAGGCACCTGCACGCCTTGACTCCTGGCCCGTCCAGCACCTGCAAAGGCAGGAACATTCAGTCTTCAGGTCCCTCTGAGTTTCCCTCCCCTACCCCCCATCTCCTCCCAGTCACGAGACACTGGTGATGACACTGGGCAAGCCACGCCATCCCCCGTCATCCCCCCACTGGAGAACATGCTCGCGGCAAAAGGGCAGTGGAAGCGGCAGGAGGGCATGGAAGGCCAGGAGTGGGGCAGCCCCTCTTGGGGTGCCCGAGGCTGCATCCCACTGAGAGGAGTGGGTGGTCTCAGGGACCTGACAGAAGACCTTCCTCCTGGGAGAAAGGAAGGATGCACCCAGCGTGGGCTGATGGGCCCGACCTCAGGAGTCGGGGGTGGGGCAAGGGGGCAAGAGTTTGCAAAGACCAGGGGCTGAGACCTACCGACGGGGCGCACAGGTCTAACACGGCTGCGCAACAGATTACCAGCAACTCAGCTGCTCGAAACCACACAAACGGACCATCTCCCGGCTCCTGTGGGTCTGAGGTCTGGGGCTCCGCTGGGTCCTGCTCAGAGTCACAGGCTGGAACCCAGCTGTCGCCCCATCTCCTGTGAGGTGTGGGGGCATCTTCTGGACTCACTGATGGCGGGCAGGGCTCAGTTCCCTGCAGGTGTGGGGCTCGGTCCCCACCCCCAGGTTCTAGACGTGACGCCCTCTCCACGGGCAGATCACAGGGCAGACGGCCGGAGAAATCTCTCTGACGTCTTTAGGTCTGACCCACGCGGCAGAGTCTTCCATTTGATGAACTCAAAGTCAACTTATTAGGGACCTTAGTGACTCTGTCGATTCACACTCAGGGGAGGGCGATGGAGGTGTGCCCGCGGAGGGGTCAGGATGCACTAACTAATACCGAGTTCTGCTTCGAAATCGGGGTACAGGGCTGCACGATCAGCAGCACAGAGGGACTCCCATACCAGGAGGTCGGACACGAGGCCGTGGGGAGCAGGAAAGGAGAATGTGTGAGCTTGTGGGGTCGATGTAGACAGGAGAGCATTGGAAGCAATTCTGCCTTTTCTTTTCTTTTCTTTCTTTCTTTCTTTTTTTTTTTTAAGGTGATGCATCTGTACACGGAAATGTGCAGATCTTGCATGTACAGATCTAGGGATTCTGTGAAATGTACCCACACAACCCACATGCCGTCAAGATGGTCACCATTCCCACTGTCCCCCATGACCCGCTGGCCAAGCCCCCCGCACAGGGCAGGGCAGCCCGCGCTCTAGGGCCAGTGGGGAGTCTCGCCCGCCCGGGGCTTCCCGCGGGCGGGACCAGGTTTCGTCTCCTCGGCTGTGTCTGCTTCTCTCCCTCAGCACAACGGGTATGGAACGTAGTGTTGAGTGGCGTTCGTGGCCCGCCTGCCCCCTTATGACGGTCGGCCCGGTTGCTTGCAGCTTTTCACTCCTACAAACGAGGCCATGCATTCTCCTGCTGGTCTAAGAGTCGATGTCTTTGTGACCCTTGGCCGGTGCCCTGGAGTGGAATGGGGAGCCATGTGGCGAGGGCACGTGGGACTGCTGGGAAGTGCTGAGGACATGCGACGTGGTTGGACCTTCTTGCCTCCACCAGCCCCGAGCGAGGCTCGCACCCCCCACCACTGGCCTGGTCAGGAGGACTTCAGCCACTCTGGTGGCTGTCAGGGTCCCCCTTGTGTTCCCGGAGGAGACACTGAGTCTTAACTTGAGAGGTGGGTTCTCGGTCTCCAGGGGGCCCTAAGTGTCACCACGTCAACAGTTAAAGCCACCCCTGTGTCCCCATGGCCACCTGTTGCTTTAGAAAGTGGCTGCCAGACAGCAGATGAGGACTCTGGGCTGGAGACTTCCCCTGGGCGGGGCCGGTTCCCAGGGTCCCGGCCAGTGAAGCTCTCTGACATGCTGACCCGTGTTTTCAAAAATCCTAGATGGAAAAATGTCCCTTCCTGCATAGCCTCAGCCTCGAAAGTATGAAGACCAAATATCAGTTGTAGTAGCAAATGAAAATGGGTTTGCTTTTGCTATAAACAGCGACTCTCAAAATGGGTGGAAAAAATGCCTTTATAGGCCATCTTCAAAAACACGCCTCAACGGACGTGGCCGGGTCAAAAGTGAAAGGACGATGGACAGATGTCCACCAAACGCGAGCGAAGGAAGCAAGAGCCGCAGCCCTGCCCGTGCGGGCGGACTCCCCGCCGAGCCCCAGGGCACCTGGAAGGGCCGCCCAGGGAGCAGGTGTCAGAGCCGGGCCCCGGCTGCTCTTCTTGGTGCGGGACGGGTGGGGACCGCCGGCCCCCCTGCAGTAATGGGGTAACCAGCGTTACACGCGTGCTTCGGGACTTCGTGCACTGATCAACATATCGTGTTTACAAACTTGGGACAGACGCAGGCACCACGGAGCCTGAGGCTTCCTTCATAACCTATTTCCTGAATGCCAAGTTCTGTAGTGGGATGGAAGCTCCTTATCCTCTCCTGGTGGCTGCGGGGAGGAGAGGGGTTGGGGAGGACAGCAGGGAGCAAGAGCACGGCCTGATTTCCCAGCCATGGTTCCAGTTAGAGGAGTAGACGAGGTCCCATCTTAAAGGGACACACAGATTTCTGCTTTCCCACTTGGCCTCAGGAGGAGTCTCTGGGGTGACCACTCCCTGGGGACACCTATAGAGGAGGAAAACCCAGAGATCCCGACTGACGGGGTGCAGACCTGGGGCGGCCAGAGCCTGTGTGTGGAGGGCAGAGGAGGCGGGTCCCGTAGTGAGGGGTGGCTGAGCGACCGGCCCCTGCTGCCTCACCCTGCAGCCTCCCTTCCCCAGCTGCCCTCTCACCTCCCTGCCCTGGGCACTGGTGTCTGAATTCCTGAGCCCCACACGGAGCAGGGAGTGGTGGGGCCTGGGGCCTGACCCCAGCCCTCCCAGGTGGGTGTTACAGGGTTACAAACCCATTTTGCAGTGGGTCAGACTGAGGTGAAGGGGCGGGCAGTGGGGAAGGAGCCAGGTTCCCTGGTGGCTTGGGGCCCTGGGGCCGCTGCTCCCCACTGCAGTTCAGGCTGGGGGCTCACAGGGCATGACGGGCACACGTTGGGTTGGCACTGTAGCCTGTGGGCCCCATGGATGATGGCCCTGGGAAGGGAAATGTCCCCCTAGCACGGGTACAGGTGACTTTGGAGCAGGGGCTGAGACGGGTGTCAGACAACCCGGCTAATTCTGTCTGGGGGTGCTGTTCTCTACCGGAGTCCTGCCCCTGCCCCTGCCTGGCTCTCCCTGGTGTGTCCAGAGAGGGCTGGCCTGTCCCTACCCCATTTGCCGGGCTCCTCCCCCCTGCCTCTGCCGCCCTGGCACTGCCCTCCTTCCCCCCCCACCCCCGGGCCCGAGTGTGTCCAAACCCACGTCCCCGCCTCACTCTGCAGTGGCCCAGCAGCAGGGCGGAGAGCCCTGGGCCTTTCAGTGGTGTTTCCTCCTTCCCCATCCTCTCTGCCCTTTCTGAGGCCGGGGCCACTCCTGCGAGGGGATGGCCACAGCCCCCGGCCACCTCTTTCTGGACCACGGCTGGGTGTCCCCTGGGGTCTGCCTGATGAGGGGCAGGAGGCTGCTGAAGACAAAGCAAGAGCGGGCCCCGTGCACCCTCCTCTCCACCCGCCCCCCTCGGCAATACGTGTGACATTCCTCAGGCACCCCTGACTGCCCTAAAAGAAAAACAAATAGTTAACTTGCAGAGATCACAACCCTGCAAGGCAGGAGTCTCCCTCGGTTTACAAATGTCCTCGTGGTTTATCAATAGCCCAACTTCCAGAGACAAATAACTCAGTTCCTCAAGCCCTAACACCGCCCTCCCCTCCATAAAACTGAAGGAGGCTGAGGCAGAAGGAAATGTAAATAAAGTTCAATTTCTTCTAAACCTAAATCTCACTAACAAGGACTCTTGATAGCAGGAATGTGGCATCCCACCAGGAAACTCCCAATTGTCTTCATACTAGTGCCTCATTAGAGGGAAAGACGGCCTTGGCTTGATAGTAACCAGGCCTTCAATATCCTGACGGTCTTCTTTACCCCATAGCCCGCTGAACACCCCTTTGTCCTCACCCACCCAACTCCTGTGTACAGAACCTGCCACCCCACACAACCCCGGGGCAGCAGCTCTTCCTGCCCACGGGTCCTGTCCCTGGGCGTTAATAAACCACCGTTTTGCACCAAAGATGTCTCAAGAATTCTTTCTTGGTCATGGGCTCCGGACCTCACCTAGATTCTAGAACTTCATCGTGCTGGTCCTGACTCCTCCTCCAGGACTCACTGGGGGTTCTTTGGGGCTTTGTCTTGTTGGGTCTGGGCAGCTCTCCCAGCCCCCGAGATCTGATGTGCTTCTGCTTCCATAGCCCAGGGTGTCGGGCCCCTCCTCCTCCTCCCCCGGCCTAGACGGTCCTTCCCGGCTCCCCACACCTGGAGGGGGCTGCCGGCCTGTCCCCGGGGCTGACAGCCTGCTTGTCGGCACCCCGCACCGGACCCCAGCTGTCTCCACGTTCCCTCCTGCTAGAGAGGGACATGTCAGCCTGGGGGGATTGTAACTCCTCACAAAGATGACCACGGGCAGAAGAGTGAAAACCTTTAATCGGAAAAGTCGCGGACACGGATGCAGTGAGCAAAAACACAGGAAGGAGTAAAGATAAAACTAAATATAAAAAAATGTAGGACCAATCACTCCCTCGGGAAGGAGAGCTTTGGGTTGTTGTTTGTTTTGTTTTCTTTTGTTTTTTTTAAAAGAAAACAGAAAACACATCACCTTGCGCCCCTGGCCAGCCCCAGGGCCCAGGCCTCCGAGCGGATGGGGATGGGGTATACGGGTTAGCACCTTTGTTTCCGGGGTTCTCGGGGGCACAGGTTTGAGGAGCCACCATTTTCTGCTGTTTGCTGGAGATGCTGGTCCCAGTTCTCCACGGCCCAAGGAGGCGGAACCGAGGCCTGAGCCCTGAGCCGGGAGGAGCCGACTCAGCAGGGGTGAGGCGGCAGAAACCTCCACCCGGGCTTTCCAAAAACGAAGGGTCCACGCGAAGGGTCCACGGTCTCCCGCGACTTCACTAGCAGACTCCCAGCGCGCCGCGGAATGCTGACTGGAGAATGGGGGGTTCGTGAGAAAGAGGCTGGGAGGCTCAGGCGACCCCCCAGGAAAGGCGGCTGTGGGGACTCAGAGCCTGCGGGAGGTCGGGGGATGTGACCGTGGAGGGGAGGGCCCGGGCCGGCGCGACCCGGGCCAGAGGGGTGGGTCAAACACACGGCCTTTCCGAGCCCGTCCTTTCCGGAATCGTAGCCGTCGGGCTGGTGAGGACCGCTGGGGCCTCACTGCTGTTCCCGTGGGGGGCGCCCGGCGCTAGCCCTGCGCCACCTTTCTGGACACCGTCTGGTAGAAGACGCCGCGCAGCAGGGCCTGGTAGCTGGGCACACGGAACAGGTGGCGCTCGCCGAAGGCCACGTCGTACTCGGCCGTCTTGCCCGTGACCAGGACGCGGACGTGGGGCTCGTTCACCTGGCGGCCCACCACCACCACGAAGATCTCGATGTCCGCCCGCTGGGCCTCCTGCACCGCCTTCTCGATGGCGGCCGCCGTGGCCCCCTGCGAGTTGCCGTCGGAGAAGAGCAGCAGCCTCTTCTTGGCTTCGCGGGACGAGGCCTCGCGGTAGAAGCGCGTCACGAAGCCCAGGGCGTCGTTGACGTCGGTGGCGTCGTTGAAGAAGCTCATGGCGTCCACGGTGCCGGCCAGCACGGTGTAGTTCTGCAGGAACTGCAGGGCCCCGCGGCCGGGCCGCTGCTGCCCGGGGCCGCTGTACTGCACCACGGCCACGCGCACGTCGTGGGACGGGTCGGCCCGGCCCGCCGTCAGGAAGCGCTCGGCCAGCCGCTTGGCGAAGCGCTTGGTGGTGTCGAAGTTGTGGCTGCCCACGCTGGCCGAGCCGTCCAGCAGGATGGTGATGTCGGCCGGGGAGGAGAACGTGACTGCGGGATGGGCGCGGGTTAGGGCGCGGCCCCCCGCCCTCCTCCGGGAGCCCCCCCCCGCCCCGCACACCCCAGCTACTCACTCGGGCAGGTGTAGTCCGGACACTTCTTGTCTGTAAAAAAGGAAAAACCCAACATGAAGCCGGTGACCTCACGGACAGCTGTCCTCCCCGCAGCCCGCCGGCAGGACGCAGAGCCCCCGCGCGGCAGGCGCACGGGTGGCCCTCCCGGCACCTCCTCAGCCCGCGGGCCCCACCAGGAGGGGGACACCCCCTACACAAGGGTCGGCCTGAGGTGTGATCGTGTGGTCCTCCCACCGACCCCGTGTGGGTCCCTCCTGATGGGGAAACGGAAGCTCAGCGAGGACAAGGGTGGCCGGTGGGTCAGAGCCTGGGCCGCACTGTCCGTGGGCAACGCTGACCCGGGGCTGACCACGCAGGCCAGTCGGACCCCAGCAGCTTTCTCTGGCTGTCGGCCAACTGCCTGCACCATGGGCCCCACTCTGGGGCCAGAAAGAGCTTAGAAGGACATGTTCTGAGCTGGGGGCCGGGGAGTGGTCTCGGCTCCAAGGGCACCCAGCGCACAAGCGTGTGGCCAGACCACAGGGAGTGTGGCACTCTCGGGACAAAGTAGCAGAAGCACAACAGGACCCCCTGCCGACACCGGGCCATGGCCTCCTCCAGCAAGAGCTTGGGCCGCTGGTGGGGAGGTCATGTGCTGCTGGCCGGGGCTGGCCGGGGCTGACCGGCTCCCGCGGCGGGAGGTCACGGCGGCCCAACCACCTCTCAGCACAGCCGCGGGGGAGGGTCCCCCTGCCGAGCCCACCTATACAGATCTGGGTGGTGACGTTCTTCAGGAAGCTGTCGTCCAGCAGCTCTGCGTAGTTCTCCTTGACCAGCGAGATGCCCGGCCGGCCCTGGGGTGCCAGGCCTTGGCAAGAGATGACGTTGAGCTGGTCGGAGCCCGCGACGTAGCCAAACATGTCCTTGATGCCCACGGAGACCACCTGCAAGGGAGGGACGGTGTGGGCACGGCCCCGATGGGGAAGGCGGCCTTCCGGGGGTGCAGGGGCGCGGGGGGCTTGGGTACGCGGGGGCGCGGAGGCGGCCCCACCTGGATGTCGGGGCCACAGAGCACACTGAGTGGGGTGGTGTCCCTCTGGGTGTCCGAGCGGCCGTCCGTTATGACGAGCGCAATCCGGTTGTTGGACGTGGGCGGCAGCAGCTGGTTCCGGGTGTACTGCAGGGCCTCCCCCGTGAACGTGCCCCCCGCCATCCACCGCAGCTTCTTGATGGCTCTGCGGGGCGGGGGCTCAGGGTCAGCCCAGGCACCCTCGGGGACCACAGCACGCGGGCGGCTGGACGCACGGCACTCACTCCTTGAGCTCCTGGACGTTCCTGATGCCGGGGTCCCTCAGGTCCACGTGCTCCTGCATCTGGTTGTGGCTGTACTGCACCACGCCCGCGTGCGACTGGCCGGGCTCAAACTGCGCGCATCCCACGCCCCGGTCAGGAGTGGACGCAGGGCTCCCCGAAGCCCCCTCCGCCCAGCATCGGCCCCGGCTCTCACGCTCCAGTGGGTGGGCAAGCACAGCCCTGGGGCCCAGCCCCCTCCCGCCTGGGGTCCGCACCGGCTGCTCCCGGGGGAGCGGCAGGAGGCTCTGCCTCACCTTGACCAGCTCATCCCTGCTCAGCCGGTCCAGGACCTTGACAATGAAGTCCTTGGCGATCTCGAAGTTCTGGAGGCCAATGCTCTCCGAGCTGTCCAGCACAAAGAGGATGTCGATGGGGCCACACTTGCACTCTGCGGGCAAGGACAGTGTCAGCCCTGTGGCCCCACGCAGCACGGCCACCCCCACTGGAGCCGGGACCCTAGGGCTTCTGGCTCTCCCACATCCGTGGCTGGCCGTGCGGGTTCCTGGGACGAGGAGGGGGCTGGACTGCTCCCCAAGGCCATGGTGCCCTGGTGGGGCGTGAGGGCCAGCTGCTGCCCTCCCAGGTAAACCAGGAGGAGGGGCCTAACCCACCACCCACAGGGAACCCTGGAGAACCATGCTCATGACTCACCACAGCAAGCTGGGGAAAGAGGAGAAAGAAAGTGTTATGTTCCCATGGAGACCCTGCACCCCTGCACGTCCTCAGCAGGGCAAGCTGCCCTGCCCCGTGCCCCCACCACCCCCAGGGACTTCCTTGTGAGGGGGACACACTCCTGCCCCCCCACTTGCCCTCCACCCATGGTTTAACGGATCCCCACCCCCCTAGGCCCGTGAGTGTCAGAGGCACCGGGGCTGGCAGGACCCGATTCTTCCCAACTAAGACACTTCTCCAAAGACGAGGGCTACTCACAGCACATTTTCATGATGATGTCCAAGATCTCGCATTCCTGCGGGGGAGAGACACGCACCAGGGGCTGATCGGGGCTGAACGGGCCGCTGGGTCGCCTTGCCCTGGTACCACGTGGGGCTCGCGTGCCGGGTGTCGGACACCCAGGGCAGGGGCACCTGACGTGGTCACTGCTACATGGACACCCCATGTCCCTCCACAACGATCGTGGTGTCCCACCCCGTGGGATCCGTGGCCAGAGCGGCCAGCCCCCCAAGGACTTACATCTGGCCCAGGCGGTCCCGTGTGTCCTGGGGGCCCCTGTCAGAGGAAGGAGCAGAGGAAGGTGGTAAGGGCGCCTGGTGCCCCGAACTGCAGGTCTGAGGAGGGCCCTTAGCACCGACCCCTCGCCACCCACCCCTCGGGCTGACCCCACCTCCCCGTAGGAGCCCCCGAGCCTCTGCACACTAAGGGCTGTGGGACAGCCCCTGACTGCCCAGCCTGTCCCAGAGACCCGCTTCCCAGGTTCCTGCTCCAATTCCCCTGCAGCCTCAGAATTCCAGGGTGCCCTGCCCTGGCTGGCCACGCCCACTCACCTGGGGGCCTTCGGGGCCCCGGTACCCCTTTGCTCCTTTGACACCTGGCGGTGAGACGTCGTTGTTCTGGAAGGGAACGGCACCCTGTCACCACCAACAACCACCGCCGGCCGGACCATCTGCTGCCGGTGTGTCCACGGCCCCTGCATGGGGTGCCCTGCCCCCGACCCCCCGCAGAGCCGTAGCGGCCACCTCCCTGCACACCCCCCAGCAGTAGCAGCCCTCCGGGTGATTTCCCGGCATCCCTGGCGGGCTCTGCACTCACATCCTCTCCAGGGTCTCCGGCTTCTCCCTCATCCCCCTTGAGGCCTGGGTAGCCTTTAGTGCCCTGCAGGGGACAGGGGAGCACACGGTAAGTGGACTGGAGTCCCGGGGAGAGGGCATGTGTGTGTGGCTGGGACCCTGGCCCAGGGTTGGAGTGGGTTCCCCATGGGGAAGCAGGCCCCTGGGGTGGGTGGTGACCAGAGACACATCCCCTCTCAGGCGCACCCCGCAGGCCGGGCGGCTGTCCCCCAGGACCGGCACCCAGCGGTCCCGCTATGCCACCAGAGCTCTGTTTCCCGTCAGCTCTAGGAACCGTAAGTCACAGCACTGCACTTCCTTTTTGAGAAGCAGAAGTTTGAAAAGGAAAAGATAAAGGAGACAGCGTGTCCCACCTGCAGAGACACTGAGGCCCGGTGCGGGCCCAAGGACGCCCCGAGGTTCGGGGGTCAGTCCCCGGGAGCCCAGAGGGGAGGCCAGGCAGGGGCACCGGCAGACTGAGACGGGCGTGGGAGGGGCCTTGGCGCCGAGCCTGGGCGGAGGATGCGTGTGTGTCACACACGTGCGTGAACGTGCCAACAGCGCCATGGCGGGTGAGTACTCACGTTTATCCCGGGGGGACCCCTGCTGCCTGGATAGCCCTGCAGGGAGAGACAAGCCGGTCGCAGCAGGCTCCGGCCTGGCTGGGGGAGGGGTGCCCCCCGGGTCACCCCCACCACCCCTCCCTCGTCCCACCCGCGTTCCTGGGCCCACCCCGGCTGGCCCAGAGGGGGCGATGGGATGGGGAGCTGGGGACTCACGGGGAAGCCAGGGAAGCCCTCGGTGCCGTTTCCGGGAGGGCCGTCCTCCCCCTGCGGAGAGGAGACCACGTCTGTCCTGGAATCGCCCAGGCTCAGGGGGGTGCCCGAGGAGCTTCAGCAGCCCGGGAGACGTCCCCTGCGCAGGACCAGCCTGCGTGTCCCCGCAGCAGAGCAGGAGGGGCCAGGCCCATGGAGACCCAGGGACCACAGCAGCCGAGAGAGGACAGTGGCCTGTGGAGAGCCTCCCCAGACACTGCTGCTGGGACCCTCGGACCCCACACGGAAACTCGTCCCCGGCCTCAGCAGCCGGGCATCAGCCCCCAGGCCCCGAGCCCTTGGCACCACCACTCACCCTTTCACCCATCAGCCCCGGGTCTCCAGGCGGTCCTGCGGGCCCTGGAGCCCCTCTGGAACCCTAAGGAGGGCAGGAGGAGGTTTGGGAAAAGTGAGTGAGCAACACAGACGCACACTCGGAGGCCCCACAGGTCTCTGAGGCAGGGGAAGGGGGACGCAGATAAAAGAGCACGTTTCCACCCATCGGCCCAGCCATGACGAGTCCCGGGGCGCTCCACGGGGTACCCGACTCCGCGGTGGGCCGGACCTCCCACCTAGTGACCCACCCGGGGTCGCCCCTGGGATGCAACAGTCTCCTCTGGGCTGGGAGTTCCAGACAGGCCAGAGCTCCAAGAAGCAGAGGGACGCGGCCTGGGGTGGGGTGGGGTGGTGGAAGCACGCATCTATCAAGGTTTGCAAAATCATTAAAGGTTTTAGAAAATGTTCATAATGAAAAAAAAAAAAAAGCCAAGACTTTGTGAAGCCAAATTTATAAGGTGTAATGTGCGAATAAAAAAATAAGTTGGAAAGAAATAAGCTACATTGTTATTATTTATGTCTGGGGGGTCGTATTTTTAGATTTCAATTCTGTTTTGTTTTTTTCTGCATTTTCCAAGTTTCTTGAAAGACACAGATACCACGAAATGCACTAAAGCATCTGTGTGTGCCTAGGCCGGGGGGGGGGGGCACTCACCTCGGGCCCCGGTGGCCCCTCGTCACCTCGGTAACCTTTAGGTCCAGCGGGGCCAGCCTCGCCCTGCAGAGGGGAACACGCCTGTTGTACCCCTCTTGGCCCCGCACCGGTGGCCCAGACCCCCACGGGCGGCTTGGCCTAGTCTACACAGTCCCTGGAGCCCAGCTGCCTGCCTTTCTGGGTCCAGAGTCTCGGTGTCCCAAGCTTTTAGGGACATCCCCAGCCAGGCTCGAAGAAGGGGTGAGTGGACACCACGCGTGGAGCCTCCTGGCCACCCTGGCCCCCGCCCGCCAGCACCCTGGACTGAGGCCTGTCCGCCTGCCCCGTCCTCAGGCAGGTGCCTCCCGGTGAGGCCCTTCTTGGCTCGGTTCTCCCACAGCTCCTGGTTATCTGGCCTGTCCCATTAACCAGCAGGCACCCGGAGGTGCCACCGTCTGGCTCTCCCGCTGCAAACACAGGGGAGTCCAGCTCCGGCCAGGGCTCTGGTGCCGGGCCTCAGGCCCTGGCATCACACACAACCTGGGACTGGGCTCGCCAGCCACGGGGACAACAGCCCCCAACTCAGTTCCTGGGGAGTGGCTCCAGGACCTGACAATGGGGCCGCCTCTGGTTCCCGGGGGGTTGGCCCTGGGGACATGACAGGGGGCCGGGGCGGACGATGGGAAACAGAGGCCCTCTGTGCCCTCAGCCAGGCCAGTGGGAGGTGCGTCCCAGGCCCCAGGAGACAGGGGCAGAGGGCCGCTGCGCTCGGGACAGTTTCCGCATGCCTCAGCAGCATCGGGGTGGAGAGAGGAAGGTGCCCCGCGGCTCCTGTGGGCGGTGCTGGTCCCCACCGCAGGGACAAGACGAGGGAAGAGACGAGGCTGGGATGCTGACCCTTCCTCCAGTTTCTGGATGGCTCCACTGCTGCTGCTTGGGATTTGGGAAAACCCAATTCCCAGAAACTTCCTCCCCGCCCCCCTGGTGCAGAAGCCAACTGCCCTGAGGGTCTGCAGGGGTGAGGCTGCGGGGTTCGGAGGAACGGAGAGCCCCAGAGGCAGAAACAGCGCTGAGGCTGGGAAGCTGGGTGACCAGCGTGGATAAACCTGATCCCAAAGCTGCCCAAGCTCCCACCCCCCATGGAGAGCTCAGGCGAACCAGCGGCCCGGGGCCACAGGTCAGATGCAGACCCTCCCCAGCTGGACCTCGGGCTGCAGGGACCCAGGGCCTCCTCCCAGCAAGGCCGGGAGTCCCTCATCCCCCACAGCCTTCGGGAGTGTCCGGTTTTTACACTGAGAGGGGCCCTGGAAGCTGGAAACAAGAGTAAAGCCCAGTGACGGCTCTGCCTTGCAGTGTTTTTTGTGTCTTGAACAACTTCCTGAATTGTGCTGCGGGGGGAGGACCAGATCCCGGGCGGCGGGATGGTCGCCAGCTCGTCCTCGCGGCCGGATCACCGGGGGCAGCAGGCGTGTGGGGAGGGCAGGGGAGCAGCCCCTCCTGGGACAGCTGTTGTCATGGGAAGGTGCCGGGGGAGGACAGCAGGCACAGGGCTTCTGGAAGGACCCAGATAAGAGAAGCGGAAACCTGACATTCGTGTCCTCTATCACCAGGAAACGTCGCTCCTGCCATTAGCGATGTGGTGAACACAGGCTCACCAGTCACAGAAAAGTCCAAGCCAGGTCGAGCCCACCTCACTTCTAGCCCTGGTAGAGCCTCCAAGTGAAACAAAAAGGAAGCAGAAAGAATACAACAAAAGAGGGGGATGTACTTGGAGTCTTGTAAATGAGCAGGACGCCCCGAACGACAAGTCCCCGGGACAGTCACAGGCAGACGGCAAACTTGGGAAAATGTCTGCACCGTGGGTCAGGGCCTCCGGCACATCCGCGCGGAAAGACAGACTTGATGGAAAATGAACAACTGAAGGGACAGCCAGAGGAGGGACACGGCCTGGAGGCCTGAAGGGCCGCGCTCAGCCTCCCCACAGACACTGCGCAAACCACGAGAGCACACGGCTTTCTCCTGAAGAGCAAAACCACACGGATGAAGTCCGACGGCCTCTCCTGCTGGCAAAGGTGTGAGTGCAGAGGCTGTTTCACGCTCGGGGGGATGCAAGGTGCGGCTAGATAAAGTCGAGTTATCCGGGAAATGACACACACACACACTCGCTTACACGTACCCTCTCACACACGTGTGTCATCTGGCCAAGAAATGATGCTGTTAAGAATTTATGTTTCGGATGTAGCCTTGGAAGTTGTTCAAGATGGTTGGATGGATGGATGGAAAGAAGGAGGGAAAGAAGGGGGGAGGGAAGCCACAGAACGTCTACACCTATTTCATTTGAGAGACATCATCTGCCTTTACTGCCCGGAAAGGGGAGAAGCAGACACTCAAGGTCGTGGGCTCTGGGCCGGCGGCTGCAGGGCCCACACAGGGCCACAGCCTGAGAACGGCTCCCAGGGAGCCCAACTTGTAATTACGTGGGAGGAAAGCCTCCCACCGAGCTGGTCTCAAAGTGGGTCTGGAAGTGGGTCCATGCCTCCCACAACCCACACTGGAATGGACCCAGGTGCATTTTAATATGCCATCGTGACCCTTGGCAGACCTATTATGGCTTCTTCTTTCTTGTGTTTTAAATTCCTTTTTTGTTAAAATCCCAATTCCAAATTTCTCTCCACAAGAAAAGCCACCAAAAGACTTGAAGCCACAAGCCAAGTCCCAGCAGAGCCCGAGGCCTGGGCCCTCTGAGGGCGGCCCCCTCTCCCACCCGCCATCGCCATCGCGTTGGGAGCGCTCCGCCCAGCAGGGGGGCCATCCCCTTCTCCTGCCCCCTAGGAGGTCCCCGTCCCAGCTCAGAGGCCATTCCTTTCTGTCTGCCCAGAGACCCCTCCCTGCAGGCCAGGCGGCCACCTCATCCCCAGTGGGAGGAGTCTGGGGACGCCCAGCGAGTGGCCCCCATCAGAGCAGCAGGCAGACCGAGGGGGTTGCCCGACAGGGGCAGGGAGGACACGTCCCACCCGGCTCCTTCCTGAGCTCTTTTGGGGGGCGGTCACCCCGGGGCCCTGGCCTGGGCGGCAGGAGAGCCTCGAGCTCCTCCTGTTGGGGGTTTCAGGGCTCAGGCACCCGGAACTGCATGGCCTCCAGGCCTCCTCTCCCTTCTCCTCCCCCAGCGCAGCCTCTGGAAGGCGTCCCATGCAAGACTGGTGCTCGCACACCCCCAATCTGCCTCCAGCCAGGGTCTCACACCTGGATTCCGCATGGGGACCAAGCCTCTTGCCCCCGATGCCTCCTGGGGGCTCAGACATGGTCTCCAGTGTGGGCTGACCCTGCCCTGGCAGTCCAGGGGCTGTCCCCAGGGGTCCCAGGGTCCCCTGCTGCTCCTCCGGAGCCAGCTGGACCAGGACAGACGGCAGAGCTCTGAGGGCGGCCAGGGGTCCGCTCACTCAGCTCTGGTCCTGGCAGATGCTGGCCAGGGGACAGGGGCAGCCTCTGGCTGTCCCACACTGAACACAGAGTCTGTAGGCCACGGGACTCGGCCACCCAGGCTGCCCCTCCCCGCAGGTGGCTGCTGACATTGGGCAGCCCCTGCAGGAAGCCCCCCAGTCAGAAGTGGAGAGAGACCCCCTTAAATCTAGTTGCTGCTGTCAGCCTTCCTGCTGCTGTGCCACAAGGCCCGCCCGCCCCCAGACAGCTCCCTACCGGGTCTCCCGGGATGCCGACGGGGCCTTCTCGTCCCTGGTCTCCTTGGGGTCCAGCTTCACCCTGGGGAGGGATGAGTCCATGAGTGTGGAGGCCAGGAAGGGCCAAGCTGCCTGGGCGGCAGTGGGCAAGGCCAGCTTGCCAGCTTGCCCCCAGCTCTCTGAGAAGTGTGCCGGGAAGCGGAGAAGCGCCACTCCCCTCAGGGGCCTGGCCTCGTCCCTCCTCCTAGGAAGTTAGCAGGCTTGGAGGGAAAGGGCGAGGCCACCTGGAGACTCGCTAGGATGCTGTGGGGTGGGGGCCAGCGCTCCTTCTGAGGCCTGGAGGTGTCCCTGACATTGGCTCCTTCTCCAGCCAGCTCCTGGACTGGCCCAGGGACCAGAGCTGCTGGGGTGCTCCCTGGGGTGCAGCCTGGCCTGTGCTCCCATTTCCCGATCTCGATCTCAGCAGGGTAGCTGGGGAGGTGCCGTGCGCCCCCTGACATCCTGCCCCAAACCCCGTGCTGGGGGCCGTGGGGTTCGGAGGATGACGAGGGCCTGGGACGGGGTGGAAAGCACGTCTCTCGTCCGGCGACCTTGGCCTCGGGCTGAGCCCACGCCCCATGGGGACAGCGGGACAGGTGTCCTTGGGAGGAGCAGCTTCACCTGGGTGGTCACAGCAGGAGAGACCCCGGGGCCTGCCCACGGCAGCGGCGGCAACAAGGCCTGGTCCACACCCCATGTGCGAAGACATCATCCCTTCCCCAGGCTCCAGAATGTTGGGGTGGCGCGTCGCCCCTCCTCTAACCAGGCCGCTGTGGTCTGCCCTGGGGCAAAACCTTCCCCGTGAACCACGGGGCCAGAGAAAGCTCCGGAAGGAGGCAGAGGGTGCGGGCAGCAGCAAGGCAAGGCGGCCAGGCCATGGGGACCACGAGGTCCAGGTTCCTAAGTCTCCTTCTCTTCTGGGTGCAGGAGGAGTCATTCCAGAGCCCGAGCACCCTTTACGCGGCTGCTGGGACAGCGGCAAGTGTTTGGAAAATCACGTGTGTGACAGGGGAGGGGAGGTCAGTAAATCGTGCCTCGGGCCAGGCGGAGCAGTGACCTCAGGGACAGGCGAGCCGACAGGTGCTGCGCTCGGGGGCAAACGTGCTGTGCGTCCCGGTGCGATTGTGCGTGTGCACGCGTGTGTTCGTGCACGTGAGAGAGCGTGTGCGTGCGATTGTGTGTGTGCGTGTGTGCAAGTGTGTGTGATTGTGTGAGTGTGGTTCCCCCGGACGTGCTGGTCCTGGTGAGGAGGGGAGAGGAGAGAACCCTGCACTTCTCCTCACCTCTCCTGCACTTGCTCTCCTCATCTGGACCCACACCCTCCTCCTGGCCTCCTGCAGGCCCCTGGAGACATCTGGGGCCAGGGGTTGGGGTTGGTGGTCCGGGCTGGGGGTCAGGTTTGGGGGTCGGGGCTGGGGGTCCAGGCTGGGGGTCAGGTTTGGGGGTCGGGGCTGGGGGTTCAGGCTGGGGGTCGGGGCTGGGGGTCCGGGCTGGGGGCTGAGCACAGGAGCTGCCGCCCTTCGTGCACCAGGGTGATCGTTTTTGGGAAAACAGCAGGTGAGGGCGTGGGTCGCCTGAAATCTGAGGACAAAGGGACCTGGTGGCATGTGTCCTGTGAGGCGATGGCCTGACCCCGCAGGACCTCAGGCTCTGTCCCCCTCCTCAGCCTGATGAACAGTGACTCACCGGGTCTCCCCGTGGGCCCCGCACACCAGGGGTCCCCCGTGGGCCTCTTTCTCCAGGGCCTCCCTGTGTGGAGAGAAGCAGAGGGAGGTGATGCCTCAGCTCAGACAGGCGTCGGGGGTGGGGGGCTCGAGGCCTGGGCGTGGGCTGACCCCCAGCAGGACACCCCACCCTTTCAGAGACCGAGGTTCCCCCCGAGCTCACATAGGAGCTCGGGGCCTCTGAGCCACACTGGCCACTTCAGGTGAGACCCAGGGCCCAGACGCCACCCTGCCCTGCTCACCCTCTCGCCGGGGGCACCGTCCGGTCCCGGGTTTCCCTGGGATTAAGGGGAGCAAACAAGGTCAGTCAGTTGGGGCTGGAAACTGCTTTGGGGGGGAGCTGGGAGCAGGAGACGGAACGTGGGTGCTCACCTCGTCACCGGCCTCTCCCTTCTCTCCTGGGGGACCAGGCAAACCCGGCTCGCCCTGGGGGGGAACAAGTGTGGAACCGTCGGCCTCTGACCTCGCACTGGGGCCCAGGGCTGTGGCTGCCCCTGCTCCTGGCGGCCCCCCTGCACCATCCGCCTGCCTCTCCCTGAGTGCTCACCTCGTCTCCGGGGGGGCCCGTGTTCCCTGGCCTCCCGGGCTCCCCGTCGGCTCCAGGGGCACCCTGGAAAGATCCGAAAGGTCAGCCGGCGGGGACCCTGCCCCCGGCCTCCTCGCCCAGACTTCAGGCTGCTCTCCCTCTCTGCGGCGCCTGTGGGGGGGTCAAGCCCGACGCAGAGCCGCGAGCGCCTCGGAAAGTCAGGCTGGGGCCCCACAGCCGTTGGCCAGATGCTGAGAACCGGCCCAGGTCCGGACGCCTTCGGAGCCGGGCCCCTTGCCCGCCATCTCTCTTAGTGCTCCGGTCACTGGAGACGCCCGAAGAGACCAGCGACAGACGTGGTGCTCCAGGACCTCGCGTCCTCACTCTCCACCTTTCTACCTGCTCGCAGCCACCTGCGTCCTGCTTACCCCTAAACCGGGACTTCACCGTGAGCGGACGGGCTCCAGACCGTGCGGACAGGGGCCCCGGGCACGTCTGAGCTCCACGACACGGGGCGGCCCTCTCCACCCCACCCCCCTGCCTGCCCCGGGTAGGGCTTCTGAGGAGGCGGGGATGCCCGACCCGTATCACTCACCTTCTCTCCTTTCCGTCCGAAGGCCCCCGGGTCACCCTTGGGCCCGGGGGGTCCTTGAGCGCCCTGGTGAGAAATTGTAGGGGTCAGTCCTCAGTCTTCGACAAGCAGCCCTCGGGCTGGACATGGACATCGGATGCTGGGAAGGTGGGTCTGCACGCGGTGCGGCCCCCCAGGACTTCTTAGAGCGTCCAGAGAAGGGGGGAGACCCTGTTCGCTCCTGAGAACTGGGTCTCGAAACGTCAGTGACAGAATGCAACTTACGTCAAATCCGGGCGAGCCCTTGCAGCCCGGCAGGCCGGGGTACCCCGTCTCCCCCTGGAAGAGGCAGGCAGATCAGCCGTCAGGACTCTCCTTCTGGGCACCACTGGTGCACCCACCCCTCCCAGGAAAGCCAGGTCTGAACTTGACCAGGAGGCTTGGGGTCCACTGGGGCCTGGGGCTCGGCAAGAAATGTCCCCTGCCCTCCCGGCCGGTGGGCTCACCTTCATGCCGTCCACACCATCGATGCCCCGCTTGCCCTTCTCGCCCTGCAAGGTGCAAAGACCGAGGTTCACAAAGGTCAGACGGCACCCCCTAGGGCAGAAGACACGTCCCTGCCCCCACACTCACCTTGTAGCCCTTGGCTCCCCTGGATCCCTGCAGAGACGAGAAGAGAGAGTAAGGGGGGTGGCCCCCCGACATGAGGCAGGTTCCCTGGAAACTGGCCAGGGGCATCTTCCCAGGGAGGCAGAGGAGAGCGGGCAGGACAGACCCCCCCACCAGCTCATGGAGGCTTGGACACGCCAGAGATGGGCAGTATTAGTCTCGCGTGGGGTGGGGGGCTCTGTGCCCTGAGGGACACGACCTGAAGGCCTTACTCACCTTCTCCCCTCGGCTCCCTTTTTCTCCCTACGGAGCAGACAGAGGAGAGAGGGGGTGTCACTGGTGTCCCGGGGCCAGGGCCCTGGGACGAGCCCAGATGTGTTTGAGCCCAGGAAGGGCTGACCACTCTGAAAGGAGGGGGAGACACACCTTCATCCCTTGGTAGCCGATGGGTCCGAGGTCGCCGGGCCTTCCCTGAACGCAGAGGAGGGCGCCTGTTAGACACCTGTGGGGGGCAGAAGAAGCCCCCGCCCGGTCTCCCGTGCCCCCCACTCTGCTCAGGCCTGGCCAGCCAGAGAGCGGGCAGGCTGACCACTGGCCCAAGTCCCAGAGAGCAGCCCTGATGTGACGGCTCCACCACCCACTCCTGGGGGTCTCCTTGGGGTCTCTCCAGGGAGGGGAGGAGAAGGTCATGGGCCCTGGGGAGTGGGGAGGGGAAGGTCTAGGACACCCCCCGGAGGAGGAGCTGGGGAGGGGGAGGTCACGGGCCCCCAGGAGGAGGGGGGGTGGTCCGTGGGGAGACAGCCTGGGGCTGACCCCCACCTGCCCCATTGAGAGCTGGGCCGGAGTGCAGGTCTGGGTGGATTGTGCCCAAAGGGATGGTGCGTGCATCCTGTGCCCTCACTGCCCTTGGGGCCGCGTGCTCTAAGGGTCAGTCCGCATGACCATGGTGCCCAGGAACCAGCCATCCTACTAGAAACTTCCTTCGAACACAGCTCCCTTCCTGCCTCAGGCTTCTCCGCACCCCAGCCCAAGGTCAGGTGCTTAACACTCACGGGGTCTCCGGCTTCTCCTTTCTCTCCGGGAAGACCTGGCTTCCCACGTTCTCCCTGGAACACAGAGCAGATCAAGGTTGGGGGACAATTTCTGTTTATCTCCGATCACCTGGCGGAAAGGACCCTGACTTGCTCCCGAGAGAAGGGTTAACGAGCTATTCCGTGGACCTTCAGAGTCCTTGGGGCACTCGGGCTCCTTCCCCATGTGGCCAGCCCCAGGGTCTGTGAGGTCAGGAGCACCGGCCCCACCGGCAGCCCACCAGGCCCCCGTGCTGCCCATGCTGGCCGGCCTGGCCCCTCGTCCTTTCTCTGCGGCACCCACTTCTGCTGCATGTGGAGCTCCCAGGCCAGGGAGAGGACTGGGCTCGGCTCCTGGGGCAGTGCTCATGCGGCTTCATGGCCGTGGACTCTAATATTTTTAGGACTAGCCAGAAACCTGCACCTTGCCAAGCTGTATGTGTTGGCCACTAAGATGGACTCTCTGGGCGAGCCACACCTGGTCTTGCCCCCCCCCCCCACCAGACTGCAGCCCAAGGAAAGTGCATCAGGGAATAATGGAGCCTCCGGTCAGACCCCACCCCCCACACCAGCCCTTGGCCACAGCATCAGCCCCAGGGTCCCCCGTGCAGGGACTCTCTCCCCACAGGTGGGGGCACCTGCTCAGCGAGGGGCACCTTCCCTCTCCCTACACCTGGTGTGGGCGGACGCTCTATGGGGTGTTAGGACAGCTGCCTGGGGTCCCACTGCGTCCCTAGCACCAGGGGCTTCATGCTGTGGGGACATTGTCCAGCGCTGTACTGCACTCTTCTCTCCCTCCAGGGATGGGTGCAGCCACTCACCTCATACCCAGGGTCCCCCCGTGGCCCAGGAGGTCCTCTGGCAGGCTGGAAGACAGAGAGAAAGGTCAGCCTGCACTTGCATCCGGGGTGAGCCCAGAGGGGGTTAGGGTTCCCCACTCACCTGGCATTCGAAGGAGCAGCACTGCCGGAGGAAGGACAGAGGACACATTAGGAAATGGGGCTCCGCAGAGGGCCCTGGACACCCGCCTGGTCCCCGAGGGGGGGCACCCCCGGAGGAAGGGGCTGGTGAGGCTCTGGGAGGGGAGGGGAGGGGAGGGCAGAGACGTGGAAGGGGAGGGGAGGGCAGTATGGGGAAGGGACAGAAGGGGACGGGGGAAAGGGGGGAGGAGAAAGAAGAGGGGGCTCCTACCACTTGTTCCACATTGTTTTTCTGAAAAGTGAGAAGGAAAAGTGGAGTTAATTTGCGTTCAGAGCCACGGGATCTCCCAGCCCCCGCGGAGGCGCCAGGGCAGGGGCTGCTCACGATCATGTCCGTGATGGTGTCGATGGTCTGGGCGATGATCTCCTCCGCGTCCCTGTTCTGCCCCCAGTCGGCCGCTGTGAAATTCCGGCGGTACGTGTGGTCCGTGGCAATGATGCTCAGGCGTGGCTCCTGGCGTGGACGAGGGGTGAGGCCGACGACAGCAGGGACCCTGGCCCCCCATCTCTGCGGCGTATTGCCTGCACCCAAGGGCCCCCCCAGGCCACGTCCGGTGCCCAGCCCAGAGAGGGCGCGGGGACAGGGGTGCCTACCAGGTGGTCGGGCGTGATGGCCACGGAGAAGACTTTGACGCCCAGGTGCTTGGCCTCGTTCACGGCGTCCTCCAGGCCCCCACATGGCTCCTTGTAGCCCTCCAGGGGGTGCCCGTCGGTGACCACGACCAGGTACTTGTTCTCCTTCAGGTGGGAGCCCCTGCGAGGGGGTGGGCAGCAGTGAGGCCCCTGCAGGCCTGGCTCCCTCCAGGCCCTGCTGACCCTGACGGCTCAGGGCACCTCGGGAACAGAGCTGGGACCCCCCCGGACTGGAGGGGAGTTGCTGGGGGCCAATGACCCTGGAGGGAGACCCAGACCCAAAGGCAGCTCTCAGAGGGTGGCTGGGTGTTACGCTGGGCAGTCTGTCTCTGCTTGTCGAGCTGCCCGTAAAGGGGACTGTGGGATGACAGTTCTCTAGAACACTCTCTTGGAAAATGCATATATCCCCAGGGGAGGGGCACAGGTCCTTGCCTGCCCGCAGGCTCCCTGACCAGGGGACCCGCCACCACAGGTAGCAGGAGGGGACGGCTGAAGAGGGGGCTGTGGCGCTGGGAACTGTGGTTCTGGGAACTGTGGCAGCGGAGGCTGTGGCTGGGCTGAGCTACCGCCGGCGCAGCTGGGGCACTTCGGGTCCTGTGGGACCCTCTGCTTTCAGTGGTTGAGGAGACAGGGGACAGCTCAAGGGGGGCAGAGGGATGGAGACGGACCCTTGGCAGCCACCAGCATGGCGCCCTGGGCACAAGGACGTTTCCCAGGGCGACCGCCAGCGGCATCAAGACGGCAGGGCAGCCTCTGAGGGACGCGCTGGGGACGCGCTGGGGACACGGGGAGCTGCGTGCGGAGGCAGGACACCCACCCCACGAGCAGCTCCTCCAGCCCCTTCTTGATGGCGCAGTCCGTGTAGGTGCCCTTGCCGAAGTACTTGACCGCGTCCACTCTGGCCTTGAGGGCGTCGCGGCCGCCGGGCATGGGCGACAGCGGGCTGATGATCTCCACCTCGTCACTGTAGTGCAGGGCGCCCGCGCTCCACACCAGGTTGCGGTCACACCGGTAGTACCTGGGACCACAGGCCGAGTGAGAGCGCAGCCCCCGCGGGCCGCCTCCCCGCTCACCGCCGGGGCCCCCGGGCCCCTCCCCCGCTGCCCGTGTGTGTCCGTCCGCGGGCACCAGGGCCACGATTTCGCAGGAGGACACACTGAGGGGCCCAGTCACACCCCGGCAAGGAGGGGCCGGGAGCACAGGCTGGACTTCCTGGGTCCCTGCCCTGGGGACCCCACGTGACCCGTGGAGGGGGGGGCGGGAGGGCCACCATAGCCCCTAACCTCCAGGTGGGGAGCCGTGGGCCCCTCCAGGGACGGGACCACAGGCCAGGGGCGGGTGCCAGGGCAGGGCGAGGTCGGCTCGAGGTCAGCTCTAAGTGGGACACTCTGAGTGGCCGTCCTTCCCTGTCCCTGTGCACCCTCGCCAGAGGCTTCCGGCATTTACCCTGTTGGGGACGCGTGCCCACCAGCCGCTCAGCTGCAGGCGTGACCGAGGCCCCCACCGCGGCTAATGGCATCGGCAGCAGGAAGAGCTGACCGCATTTCACAGGGGGGGAAACTGAGTCCTCAGAAGTTGAGTCACGAGCCTAAAGGCACCTTTGAGGAGGGGGCGGTGGGCCTCAGGAGCCCCGGCATTCTGGCTGAGTTCAAGGTTTCGGGTCACATGCCCCACACTGGGCAGCCCCCATCCTCTGTGCTCGCAACCCCCTCAAGGTAGGTGGGCCCTGGTCCTCGAGTCAGAGGGTGGACAGGGACCAGGTGGGACAGGGCCAGGCCCTGTACAGGGGAGTGGGGGAGGAGCCTGGTTCTGACCCTGACCCTCCCACCGTGGCCTTGACCCCACCCACGGGCGTGTCTAATTGCAGCCACACCCAATGCCCTAGGCCCCACCCCCCGAGTGCGGGAGAGGGAGGGAGTGAAGCCCCTCTGGGCCCCTGGGACCAGGGCTTGAGAACACCAGCGTGTTGGTCAGGGCACAGGCTCTGACCATCTGACAGGCATAGGCCAGTGTCCAGGAGGTGGCGAGGGGCCCTTCTTCAGGCACCGGCAGGGGCCACAGAGCCTCCCACCAGCTCCTGAAACCCACTCAGCTGGGAGCAGGGAGGCACGTCTGGGTCCCAGGACCCCGATGGCAGCACCGTCCCCAGGCCCCGGCTGACCAGGCGGACTGGTGCCGCCCTGCCGTCCGCTCCTTCTCAGACTCGGCCCTTTTCTGGCCCATCGGAGCCACTGTGGACGCAGAAAGGGACGGAGCTGCCTGGTTCACCCATGCTGTCCCCCTGGGAAGGGGGCTGAGCTCCGCCTGCCGACCACCACCCTCCCCAAGAGGCTCCTGGACGTCCGGGCCCCCCCGTACCTGTCTCTCAGGTTGTCGATGAACCGCTTGGTGAAGGACTTGACCTTGTCCACTAGGGCTCCATAGGGCTTCAGCCTCAAGGCCACGCTCTCAGAGGTGTCCAGCACAAAGAAGAGGTCCACGGGGCAGTCTGGCCAAGCAAGGGGTGGGGGGGCCTGAGGCTCACGCCCCGCACCCTCCTGGGCACAGGGAGGCCACCTGCCCCAGGTGCTGGCCCGGTGAGGGGGCTGGGTGACCGTGAGAGCCCCCACGCGGGTTCTGGGAAGCCCGCCCGGCTGAGGGGACAGGCGTCAACTCCCGGAGGCCCGGGAGCCCCACTGTGGCCGCGGGACCAGGCTGTGCACTGTCCCTCTCAGCATGGAAAGGCCCCAGGGCGCGACCGCAGCCTGGACAAGGTGTGAGAGCACCGGCCAGGGAGGAGTCAGAGGGAAGGAGCCCCGGGAGAGCAAGTAGGCCAGGCCCGGAGGGTGTCGCCCCCGCAGCCCCCCACCGCTGGCCGGCCTGACACGCCGCGGAGGGGGGAGCTTGAGGGACCCGGCCTTGCTGCAGGCCACGCTGGGGAATTTCACGACCCCCGGGGCGGCCGTGGCTCTCCCATGGGGGGAGGGGGAAGGGTGGGGTCGGTCCCCGCGCAGAAGCGGAGCCAGAGGTGCTGGGAGTCACTCACCCTGGAAGGCCACGGCCCTGGCGTTGCCCAGGGCGTCCTGGGCGGCCGCCCAGCAGGCCTGCAGCAGCAGGGGGAGCAGAGCGCGGGCCGGCTTCATGTTACCGCCCCAGGGCCACCATCCAGCGAGGGCAGGGGTCCGGGTGGGCCGCTGACGACCGGAGGGTTAGAGAGGAGGACTTGTCTGTGCTCTGCCGCCGCTGAGTCCCAGCCCCAGAGGGCGGGCCAGAGGGCGGCGCGGAGGAGGGGCTGGGGCGGGGGTGGCGCGGTGGGCGGGGGTCTCCCGGGAGTGAGTCACCGGCGGCTGCGCTCACTCTGGGGCGGCGGTGCCCGGCGCCGGCTGTGCCCCGGGCTTCGTCCTGCTCTGGGGGACGCCGCTGGGCTCCCCACGCGGCGAGTGTAGGGTGCCCCACGGAGACCCTGCGGCGGGACGGTCCCCTCGGACCAGACGGCTCCTGCTGGGAGCCCACAGCGAGCTCAGATTTCCCAGGTGCTGCCCCTGTAAACACGGCTTCTCAGGTCCGTCGACACACACTGGGAAAAGACATTTCGGTTTTTACTCGGGGAAAGCGAGTCAACAAAGACACACACCGCGGGCTCGGGCCCCCACCAATTCCCTTGTATCGTGGAAACGTTTAGTGCGTTGTGTGTCCATGTCCTGTATTCTTACAATCAAGTCAGTGAGAGGAAAGAGTAAAGTATTGAAACCATCAGGAAAACACATTTGCAGAACTAGGCATTTCAGGAAAAAAAACCTATGGAAGCAAACCGAACCGTTCAAGCCCGTGTTGTTCGAGTCTGTTCTCTGTGTGTGTGAATACAAACACGCACACGTACACGGAGAGAGGCCCTGAGTGTGAGGACGGTGTGAAGGCCCCACCCACTGGGCTGGGCTCCAGATGTGGCCAGACCCCTCAGAAGGTTCCAGAAGACTCCTCCAGAGCTGGAGCTGTGACACTTGTCTGATACCAGCATAAATGTTTTATAGCTTAAAGACATACCCAAGTTGAATGACCAAAATAAAGAAACTTTTGAGAAATCCTTCAGAAATCACACTTCTCAGTGATCGTTCCAGGATTTCTGCCCGTGTTTCCCCCATACCTTCTCGCCGGGATTTCTGGCACCGACCGGGTGAGAAGCCCCAGCCGCCCCCGGCTTCATCCCACCTGCGCTCCTGTTTGGGGCTTTGGCTCCCGGTTTCAGCTTCGGGTTCAGACCTGGGAGGTCAACGCCCCACGGGAGCCGGTCCGCTCGCTGCCTCCTCCCGTGAGAGCCGCTGGGTCTGCAGAGTCCCTGCGGGTTTGGGGGACACGCCCAGCCAGCCCTGGTACCCACTTGCGACCCACCGGAGCCCGAGTGCTATGGGCGACCGGCTAAGCCGTGGGGTCTGCAGCCCGGCAGGCGCCCGTGCTCACAGGTCTGAGCTGCCCGCGGTGGGGCCGGGACCACGCGTGTCTGCCCAGCGGGAGGCTCGGGCGCTTCTGTGCACAAGCGCTCGGCGATGGTGTCTTGAGAAATGGTGGTTTTCCTCTGACAAGGAAGAAACAGGAAGAATCACAAGATGAGAAAAGCATCATCTTGTTTCAGGGCCCAGAGGTACTAAGAGCTAATGGTTTTGTGTCTTTGCAAAGGGCAGGACGCCTCCCCTTCTGAAGGCCGAGTCACAGTCCGTTGTGTAGACGAACCCCGTCTTCTCTGTCCGTCCGTCTGTCCGACGGACATCCGGGCTCTTCCCGCAGTCTGGCCATCGTGGGCGTCGCTGCTGTGAACGCTGGGGGGCAGGGGCCCCTTCGGATCCCTCCATCTGCATCTTTGGGGTAAACACGCAGTAGTGCGGTTGCTGGGTCGTAGGGCGGCTCTATTCTCCGCTTTCTGAGGACCCTCCGTGCTGTTCCCCAGAGCGGCCGCCCCAGCCTGCGTTCCCACCAGCAGTGCCGGAGGCTCCCCTTTCTCCGCATCCTCGTCTGCCGTTTCCTGACTGGCTGGTTGTGGCCGTTGTGGGATGTGGGATGAGGTGGGATGTCTCTACCGTGAACACTGTGACAGCCGCGCTCATCTGGCACATGTCTGCGTAGATGCCTTCACCCGCCTCTCCCGGGTGTGCAGTGATGCGCCTCATGGTAGCGGAAACACGGGAAACACGGGAAACACAGGGGAGCAATAAGAAAGCAGCGGGCCCCGCACCCCGGGCTGAGCCTTGCGGACGTCCCGCATGTTTCCTGAGCCTGGGGTGAGGCCGGTTCCCTCCTCCCTGTTGGCGCCTTCTCTCTCCAGGAGCGCTGCACGGTCCTCCTGGGACGGGGCTCTCCTGCAGCCCCCAACCCCGACACACGGGCCACGGAGAGCCGGGGTTCAGGCGGCGCCGCACCCCTGCTCGGGAGCCTGGCTCCTGCCACGTTACCGCGCGTGAACTGTGGCCCTCGGGGTCCGTGTGCAGGGAGAATGCAGGTGGGGGCATGGGTGGGCGGGGCTCCATGGCTCTGTCCCTGCTGGGGTGCGCCGGGACCCAGAAAGGGAGCCCCGTGGGGGCAGCACACCCAGAATCCGCGGGACGAGGGCCTGTGTGGCCCCCCAGAACAGCTGTGGGGAGATGGGTCGGGACCGTGACCCCAGTGTGCAGCGGTTCCAAGGGAAACGGGTCCCTGCTGGGGACGGTCTGCAGAGCCCTGGGGGGTGGGTAGCAGGGTGACAGGTTTGAAACCATCCTGGGGCAACACTGGCCGGCCTGGGAGGGAGGTGGGTCTCCAGGGGACGGGCAATCGGGCCGGGGGCCTGCAGGAGGGCGGGGCCAGCGCCAGAGCAGCCGCCCCTGCCCTTGGCTTTGGCCCCCGCGCTGGGCGGCTGCCCAGGGACGCGGGTGGTCACCCACCCCAGGGGGCCTACAGAGGCGCCTGAGGACAGGGGGCCTGGAGCAGGGCTCTCCTCCAATGCCCTCCAGCGAGTGTGCGGGTGTAAGAGAACACGAGTGTGAGCACGTGAGAGTGTGAGTGTGTGAGAGCAAGCGTGGGCATATGAGTGCGAGTGTGAGAGCGAGCGTGAGGGTGTGAGCATGTGTGTGAGTGTGAGTGCGTGCGAACGTGTGCTCCACGGGCCCCACGAGTGTCCCCGCACCCTGGAGGCCAGCCCCTGAGGCGCAGGGGCGGGGACCCCGGACCCCAGACGGGAGGCCCCCAGGAGACCCCGCAGACGCCCCTGCTTTTCTCTCCGCACCTGCCTCCCGGCCCGTGTCCCTGTGACTCTTGGTGTCAGGAAAGGCAAGTTCTGGGAAAGGGAAACTCCCCCCATGGCTCCACTGTCAGGTCTTTAAAAACCTTGGGTAGAGGATGAAAGGACAGAACATCCTGACGGAAACCGCCTTTGCCACAACCCGGAGCAGCCGGCAGCCAAGGGGGACTCTGGTGCCCGAGCAGCTGATGGGGGCGGCAGGCGAGTCATCGAGGACGGGGGGTGGGGGTCGGGGGGGTGGGGGGGTGAGGGATCCCGGGTCCCCACCCCTCCCCCCACTCCGTGGAGCAACCGCACCCCTCGCACCACTTCCTGACCTTCGCCCTCCTCTGGCTTCCTGTTCCCTCCGCCCGGGGGGCTTGTGAGGTGCGGGGAGTGGACCCCCTCTTGCCGGACCCCCAGCCACAGTCAGGGCCAGAGCTGAACCTACACCCCAGGACATGTCCACCCCCGCCCCGTGCCCCAACCCGCGGGACCCTCAGCGTCAGGCCTCCTCCCCTAGCCCCAGGTCGGGGTCCTACAGACCCTGGGTCCAGCCCAAGAAAGACAGCAGGGGAGTGAGCAGGGGACCTTAGGAAGGGGGTGGCAGGGACATCTCTGGGGCCAGGAGGTGAGGACCGAGCAGAGGGTAGGGGCTCCAACCAGATCCCTGGCTCTGGTCACCAGGGGTGACCCTGATGGGGGGTGCCCCTCAGAGGAGTGGTGCCCCGGGCAGAATGTGGGCACGAGTCGGGCAGCAGGACGCCTGCAGGCCACACTGTGATGGCGGGGACATCTGGGGGGTGACGGCTGGTGTTTCCAGAATGGTCCCCTCCCCCCCAGGGGCATGGCTGAAGGGAAAGCGCTTTCATCTGTAAACACCGAAGACCCAGCTCTCTTAGCAGCCGCTGAACAAAGACCGATTTGATTCCTTTTTAATCCTCAACTATCCAGTGAATTTTCCTCCCAGTTCGGGACGTGATTCACCAGGGAAAATAATATTTTCCAGGGGTTACACATGCGGCGTGTGGACGTTGGAGCTGGTGGGGTGCCAGCCTGGCCCAGGCCCCCGCCCCTCGGTGGGCGCGTGCCCTGAGCGGGGACTCCGGCCTGGGCTCCCGACCCAGCCCTCAGAGTGGCCGAGCTGCGTCCTTGTCGCAAGGGGAGCCGAGTCCTGGCAGCCCCACCGAGAGGGGCCCCAAGCTGCCAGCTCCAGGCTCCAGGCACTGCGGACAGGGGGTCCCGTCTCCCAGCCTCCCTCTGCCAACTGCAGATCGAGCCAGTGGGACGGGAAGCCATGGGAGGCCAGGTCCGGCGCTGGGTTTGGGGTGCAGCAGGGCGGGCCGTTGCTGGGGGCCGTCTCTGCACCAGGGGCACCTCTGGGCCAACCGGTCACAGCCCGGTGGCTGCCAGGGAGGACGAGCGAGGTGTGCAGGTCTGAGTCTCAGGTCCTGCGGCGAGTCCCTCGGTGAGGACTCAGGGCACAACCTCTGAAGGGCGCCCTCGAGGCCCCATGGGCAAGGCCGCCCTCCGGCCGCGCACCCGGACAGTGAGCTGGGAGACGCCGCGGAGAGCGAGGCCGAGCCAGCACCTCCGGCCCCGGACCGGAGCCCGTTGCTGGCAAGGTGGGCGCACACATCAGCGAGCGGGAGCCGGGACAGCCCTGGAAGAGCCGCGTCTAAGCCGTCTGCAATGCAGGTTAACACGCCCTACACACTCGTTTGCAAAAATTACACCAAACTGCATGGTTTTTGGACTGAAACGTGGAAACACCCCCAAAGACTCCACAATATGGGCTTGTTCAGAAAATGACCGGCGGCGCAGCAGCCCCCGGGCCCCACCGCAGGGAGACGAGGTGCTGGAGGCGCGGCCTGGCGAGCACTGGGGAGGAGTCCCGCTCAGAGGGCTCCTTCCGGAAGAGTCTCTGGACCCCGACTGGGTTCTGGGGGAGGGTAGGACCGGGCCAGCTCGTCCGTCCCCGTCATGGAGCTGTACTCACGGCCTCCTCTGTGTTCCCGTGAGTCGTGGCCGCATGTGCGCGGGACCCAGACGCCTCCCAGCTAGGCCTGTCGCCACGCCCGTGCCCCAGAGTGCGGGGCCGCGGCAGCCACACCCGGAGATGCGGGGGGTCCACGTGGCCCACCTCCCGCGGGGGGCCACGAACCCCGGTCCCCTTCAGTCTTGTCCTGTGGCCCGAGAGCTGACAGAGTCGGAACCAGATCTGGAGGCTCCGGCTGTGTGTGCCCAGCGGGGGGCTCAGCGGGTGAAGCCTCTGCCTCCGGCTCGGGTCATGGTCCCGGGGTCCTGGGATCGAGCCCCGCGTTGGGCTCTCTGCTCAGCGGGGAGCCTGCTTCCTCCTCTCTCTCTGCCTGCCTCTCTGCCTACTGTGATCTCTGTCTGTCAAATAAATAAATAAAATCTTAAAACAAAAAAAAAAGAAACAGAAAGAGAAGCAGAAGGGGTGAGGGGGCACGTTTAGACGACACTGCCTGTGACGGTCGCCCCGGGAGTGTCCGGGACGGTGGACAACCCGGGACATGAAGACCCCTGGCACGCCTCCATTGCCCGGTCCCTCAGGGGGCCCGGAGTTCTGGGGAAGCTCGCCCCGTCTGCGCCTCCCCTGGGTCACAGGGGGACAGATGGTTCTCGGGGCCGACGGTAGGTTCCACTGCTCTCTCGAGCCCCCACACCTTTTGTGTCACAAAATTCCCAGCATCCTGGTGGTCTCATGTCTTTAGGGAGGGGACCCCCACCCATCCGAGGGGGCTGGGGCGGGTGTGGGCACTAGGACTCTGTGGAGGATGGGCCAAGGTTGGCGGGGGTCACCGGGCACCTGGATGCGTCTGGTGCGCCCCAGGACACGGCTAGAAGACGTGGGGGGCTAAGGGACCCTGCAGGGAAGCCAGCAGGCATGCGTGGGGGGGGCCACTGGTGGTGTGCGGGGTGGGGGGCCCAGATGTGGGGCCCTGAGCCCCAGGCTGGCGCAGGGCGCGTCTCCAAGGCACAGCTGGTCTCCCCGACCTCCAGCAGGGCCCCCACCCCCAGCGGCCCAGACTCGGGGACTCCAGCTGTGGGTCTGGACGGGTTAATCTTTTTCCAGTTACCTCATGCTGGCCTCGGCTTCCATGGAAAAAAGCAGAACATCTGGCAATGATATTTCTCTAATGGCTGTCTGAGCCGCGTGGGAGAAGGCTGGATGCTTTCCCCAGAACCCAGAGCAGATGTGGGGAGGACCCTGGGGGAGGGGGCTTCCCGGGCAGCGGCGACAGCCCCGGGGCCGCCCACCTCCAGGCTCCTGGGCCCATCCGCGGGGTCCCCACGGCCAGGCCAGCAGGGGAGGCCAGAGATTCCTGCAGACGCGAGTCATTTCCTGCGCTGCTGATCCTCGTGTGGGGGCCTCGGGCTGGCCCCTTGCTGGTGGGGGTGGGGGGACCCGAGGCGAGTTAGGGTCACCTATGAGACCTGCGCTTCTGGGGGCCTGAGTCCCCTGCCCCCTCGCCTCCAAGGCTCCTCTGCTCCTGCTGCCCTTGACCTTGTAAGGATGGGGCTCCCCTTCTCTCCCTCTGGGTCTGGCCTGGGACCCCCTGCCCCATTGTGCCACTGTCCTCAGTGGGGGTGGGCAGAAGGAGCACCTGCAGGGGTTTCTCCCCTCTTCTGTCTCCTCAAGGGTGGAAAGCTGAAGGGGGCTCAGTGCTGGGGGCAGGAGGTCTTCACCCCACACGGGCCTCTACGGCTGTGACGAGAGGCTTGCCATGGGGCTGCCTTGGCCCGCCTCCCCCCGAATCATGCAGCAGCTCTGATGAGGTCCCAAGAGCAGGGAAGAGGGCCAGGACCCCTCACAGACCAGCAGCCCCCACCCCGCGCCCAGATGGCTCCTGCAGACCACAGGACCCCACTCTGCCAGGCAGTGACCTCCCTGATCCAGGCCCGCCCACCCCTCCCTGCCCTCCCAGAAACTCTCCAGGAACCCCCATCGCACGTCTCAGACCCTCCGTCCCCAGCCTGACTGTAGCATGGAACACGAAAGCCCGGGCACCCGCCGCAGGGACCCCAGGGCCCATCCGCCTGGCTGAGGCCCCCGTGCATTCTGGGGGAACATCTGGTGTTCTCAGGGCCATGGCTGGAGCCGGCTGGGCTCATCCCCTCGAGGCCTGAATGGGGTGCTGGGGTGGGGGGGTGCCGCTGCTCCGCAGGAGAGGGTCCCTTCCAGGGGCTGAAGCTCAGAGTTCCTGGTCCCTACTGGCATCTGCATGGGCCTCAGGGTTGTGCAGCCGGCCGGAGGGGAATGGGGTCATCCTGTCTGGGCCACCATCTGGTCCCAGCACTCAGCAAGGAGCTGAGGGGTCTCCATGGATGCTGGGCTGACCTGTGTCCTCCCCGCGCACTACAGCCAGCTTGTAAGGTCCTGACTGTTACTTCAGAGCAGAGGGAGGCGTCAGATAACGTGGGACACAGCAGGATGCCCCTGGGAACCCTGGGGTCGGGACACAAGCTGCTCCTTCCATCTGTTCACAGGGTCCACAGGCCAGGCATCCAGCCGGGGCCCCAGCCCCAGATTCCAGCCCAGGGTCAGAGGCCGTACAGCAGGGGAAGGAGGGTTGGGGGTCAGGACAGCAGGGCTTTGATGTGTGTGGGACCCTGTCCCCCAGCTAGATGCAGTCCCAGTCCCTGTCCCTGGGGACCCAGAGGGGGTCAGTCTAGCCCGGGTACCCTCCTCTCCTTCCCTGATATCCCTGGACACAAGGACCAGAAATAATGGGGCCGCATTTTGGGCAGGGGCGAGTGTGGAGGGCCTGGGGCGCCCTCTGCTGTCCATTGGGGGCAGCCCGGGAACCACGTCAACACCCCATCTGCCCAGAAGATAGGGATAGGCTGAGCCCCGGGGTCCCCAGTGGTGCAGCACAGCTGGGTCACGCCTCGCCCCGAGCCCGACCAGTGCCGCTACACCAGGCGCCCCGCTCACTCCTCGCCAAGGGGCTGGACGGAAGTACCCGGTGCACGGGAGCCGCACCCAGCACCCAGCACCCCGGGGGCCGTGGACGCGTTTGGTGACTAGGGTCACAGCTCGGGAGGGCGGGGTGGGGGCTTCTGTGAGGCTGGCGGTCAGATGGCCCATCGTGGTCACCACTGAGGGGACAGAGCCCTCACTCTCCGGCTTCACTGGTGAGACAAGAGACTTCCAGCACGGGGCCCCTCTCCTCCCACCCGGTCCCAAGCCCCTGGCGAGGGCAGGTCAGTGGGAGGAGACCAGAGCCGTCCCCCAGGCCCGCGGTGTGTCTGTGGAAGTCCTCGGCTGGACGTGAGGCTGTCGGGGGCCGGGGGGGACCTCGGGAGGGGATTCGTGCTTGCGGGTGCAGCTCTGAGGACCGGGTGCGCGGAAGGGACTAGTGAAAGGGGCCCCCTCGCCCTCCCCCACGTGAGGAGCCCATGAGAAGTCTGCAACCTGAAGGCCTCCGGGGCAGTTTGCAAGGGCAGCCTGGCCGGACTAAGACACGGTGAAAACCCGCAGACGGAAGCAGCTTCTCTTTACGAGGATTTTAGAAGCCGCCGCGCTGTCGCTGGAGGCCCCGGCTGGGGGACGAGGCGAGCAGGCCGCTGGCAAGGGAGGTCCGGCTCCCGCGCCGGCTCCGTAAGGCCCCTGTGTGTGGTCCTGGGGAAGGCGCGATGGCTCCAGGCCTCAGTTTGCCCAGCTGTGAAATGGGTACAGTGTCTGTTCGGGTGGGCGGTCAAGAAAATCAGATGGAAGAGTGTGAAGTTCCCACCGTCCTAGGTTCTTCACATCTAATTCCCGACACGCTTCCCTCTGCCTCTGGAAAGTCCCACCCATGGCGGCCCCATCAGAGGACACCCCGGAGCGGGGCTGCCCCCATGGCTCCCGCTAGGTCACACGGTGCCTCCCCTGTGGGGGTCAGGCCATCGTCCTGTGACCCCCCACAGCCCTGCCCGGGGGCTTCCCTCTGTGCTTCTCAGGGAGGCGGTGCTGGGGCACCTGCACTGGTGTCCCCGGACGCTGGGACACACTTCTGCCCATCCTGTCCCCTCCGTGGCACCCCTGCCGCCGTTCCCTATTGTGCGCCCCCACTCTTGACTAAGCCTTCTGTTCTCCTCTACAGAAACTTTCTAGAACACGGACCCCACCGTGGAATTTCCTTGACCGAGGGCACTATTTGGTGCCGGGGCCTGGGGAACCTTGTCGGGATCCTCGGGCCGGGGGCTCTCCCAACCTGGCCCCCTCCCCGCCCAGGACCAGCCCCCAGAGGCCCCCCACGAAGGGGTCCCCGCGGTTTGCAGGTTCAGGTTCCAGAACAATGTAGGGAAAGAAAGTTTTCACCCTGGAGAAGCCAGACGTCCAGGAACGGGGCGTTTCCGGGACGCGGTGGAGACGCGCAGTCCTGCCGTGAGAGTCCCTGCGCCCTTTCGTTCTGTTCTTGACGACGACCTTAGGCGGGAGTCGTTGCCCGGCGTGTGTAACGCCCGCGGTCGGTGCGTGAGGAGCTCCCGACTTCGTGTGTTTGTGTCTCTCTCTGCGGCCGCCCGCCTCTGCCGACTGTCCTGTCGTTCCCTGTTCGGGGCTGTGCCCTGACCTCCCGACCCGTGACCCGCGCGTGATGCAGAGGCAGCTGGCGGCCGTGACCGTGCTTGGGCCGGCAGGGTGGGGGCGCGTCTGCGGAGAGCTGGCCCCTGGGCAGCGGACCCCAAGCCCTTCTGGGCCCCCGTGGGGGCGGCCAAATGTGGGGCCGAAGCTGCCGTCGGGGCCGGGGTCTTCCTGGCTTGCTGCAAACCCTTCGCCGCCTCTTTCCAGAAGGGACCGTCCCTGGCACATCCCCACAGGACAGACGATGACCAAGAAGCCATTCCACGAAACTTGGAAAACACAAGGCGAGCGATGTCTCCGTCATCCTGCTGTCTGTCCATCGCAGGGTGGAGTCCCGGGTTACGAGAAAGCCCGGGGGACGGGCGGAGCCTGGGCCTGGGGCTGTGCCGTCGCCGTGCCCACCGTGCCCTCCCCGCGCCCTCCCCGCCCCCACCGCGCCGGCTCCTCCTGCCGCCAGCTCTCGAGCTCGAGCCCTGAGCATTCACTCTGGTTCCGGCCAGGGTCTTCCCTTCCCCACGGCCGGCCCCGCGCCTCCCATCTGCCCTCACGCCGTCGTCCCCACGTGCGCAACCGTGCACACTGGGGATCGCGGGCCCTGCTGGCCCTCCCAGAGGAGCTGCGCCCCGCGCCCCCGCAGCCGCAGAGAGGAATCACGAAGGGAGCGGTCGGCGGAGCCAAGAGTGGACACGACACACGTCTGCACCGAGGGGCCTGGCGGTCCCGGCGGGTCGTGGGGTCGCTGCGTCTTCAGCACAGCTCTGGGAGCCCTCGGGAGGCAGCGAGCGCTTGCTGGGTGTGAGAGGACACTTTCTGCCCCAGACGAAGTTGGGAGGGGCCGCTCTGTGACACGCATGCAAACCCCAGTGTCCCCAGGCCCCACAAGCCAGCCCAGGCAGAACCTGCCACATCCTGGTCTCCGTAGCCCTGTCTCCACCACACTATGCTCTCGGTTCCGTGCACCAGCGGAGGCTTTGCCAATCCTGGAAGGAGTAAGAGAACAGGTGGCGGGAGCGGGGACCCTGGTCCCTCTGGGGTTCCCCCCACCCGGGTTCTGCTCCTCGTCCAACCAGCCTGCAGCACCCCTGAGTCCTAGAGCCCTTTGCTCCGGATCTGCATGGGCCGCCCTTGCCCCCCCAGACACAGCAGTGGCTTCCAGCTCGGGGACGTTCTTCTCTGTTGGGAGGACATTGTCCGTGAGGTCATTTCCTATGGTTGCTGTGCCCGGTTACACAGCCTGGAGACCTTAAAGCAACAGCAATTCATTCTCTCACGGTCTGGAGGCCAGAAGTCTAAGGTCCAGGTGTGGCTCCAGGGGAGGGTCCCCGGTCCCCTCCTGCCCCGAGGGTGGTGGCTACAGCCCCCCGACCTTGGCCACTGCCCTCACCTGGCTGTCCTCGCTGCACATCCTCTCATTTCCCCACAGTTCAGGGTGCCTCGTTTTACCTTGATCACATCTGCAAAGACCCTGTTTCCAAATAAGGTAACAGTCCCAGGCTCCAGGGGCTCAACCTTCTTCATACTTTGGGGAACACGATTGAGGCCACAACACCTGGTACCTGTTTTTCATCCTTTTCTTTTTTACCTTTCTGTGTCGCATTTTTAGTATTTCACTTGGAAGTAACACGTAGCTGGAATGTTTATCCAATGTGAGAGTTTCTATTGCTTCGAGAATTACTGAATTAGTGTATTAGTGTAGTGAATTAACAATGTTCTGCGTTTAACCTGCTTCCTGTGTGAGTCATTACTAACCCATTCGTGCTTTCTTCTTCTGTCTTATTGGACAATTTGAAATCACCACGTTTTCTTCCTCATCTACTATTAGATTGGCCCAATTTCCTTCAGTTCCGTCTTTTCATTCAACCATTCAGAGCATTCACACTGATTTCCTTCTCGTACTTATTCTTAAGACGTGTAACAGGAATACTTTCTACTCCCTGGTACCCTAAGCTCATTTGGCGTGTCTGTGCCTCTTCGCAACAAAAGACGAATCCGGGCTGTTCCGACTTACATTAGAGCCACATAAACCTTATTGTTTTTCTCAAGAGCTTTGGCTCCAAAAGGAATTCTTAAATTTTTATTTTATTTATTTATTTATTATTTTCAAGCGAGAGAGCACGAGTGTGTACAACTGGAGGGGGGCAGAGGGAGAGAGAATCCCAAGCAGGCTCCACACCCAGCGCAGAGCCCACTTGGGGGTCGATCCCATGACCCCGACTGAGGTCATGATCAGGAGTCGGAAGCTTAGCCCATGGAGCCCCCAGGTACCCCCGAAAGGAACTTTAAAGGGTCATTTACAGTTTACAAACGAAGTTGCTCTTGCTATCATGGCTTTTGCTTTGATTTGTCGCCATGTTTCCCTGATCTACCTGTGCTTGTTTCATAGTCTCCTGTTCTTATTTCATGGATATTGTTTTCCTCCTTATTTTTCTAAGGACTTAAATACGTATTTTGTGGTCGTTTTCTCTGTATCCTTGGGAACTGTTCCTCTATTTGCTCAGTGCTGAAGGCAGAAGATACAGCTCCAAAATATACGACCTTGCATGTGGTTATTTAGAGCTGAAGGAATTTGAAAACAGCAGATACCAAGACTCCAGGCGATTCTAACCGAAATCCCGTCATGGTTCTTTGGAACGCTGGCCTCCTGGGCGTTACAGACTGCGATGAGTCTGTGGTTATTAGTACAGTCTGGTCCCGGCGAGCAGCAAAGAGCCTGGAAGCAGATGTGAGTGCGTGTGGACACTGAGATGTCTCACAAAGGAGTCCCCACACACGATGAGCCGGACCAGTCCCCGATGGGATAGGCACTGATGTGTCAGATCCCAAATGGAAAACGGAGGAGAAAATATCAGAGGATTCAGATAAGACCTCTTGGTAAGAAAGGAGTTTCTCAAACAAGGCTCAAAAATTCACAAGCCATGAAAAGAGATGGACAAATTGGACTCATTGGTATAATCATCAGAAGATGCTGGAAATTTTTGCAGAGCTGGGAACGGGACTAGAGTGGCAGCTCACTCAGCTAACAGTCAGTCTCCAAATACGTAAGGAGCTCCCAGAAAGGCATGAGAAAGACAATCTGACAGAAAACTGGCAGCAGCCACGAACATGTGCTTCACTAAGAGGAAACAAGGTGGGTATTCTAACGTAAGGAAAGAGAACGTATTCAGAGTCAGGAAAGTGCAGAATAAACCACCAGAGAAGGGATATTAAAAACTCACCTAATCCCGGGACCATCACCCACTGGTGATGGGAGTAGGGTTCTGTGCAGCCACGGTGGGAGACAACCAGGCACGATGCCGTTGACGCCAGCAGTCTCCCTCCCTTGGTGGACGTCCTCCAGCATGTCCCCGTGGCCTCTCGGCCAGCTGCAGAGGCACCACGGCTTCCCTCGGGCAGCCAGGCAGGGCCTGTGGCCACCAGATTCATAGTGTGTGGGGCCAGTCCAAATGTTCGTGCTTTCTGTGGGTTACAAACCCTGTGCCCGTGTGCCAGGAGCCTCCCGAGGAATGTTTGTATCAGTGATCTTTATAATAGCGAGAACCAACAGAAACGGGAAACAACCCTGATTCCGTCTGCCCGGGTGCAGATGCGGGGCCGCTCCCCGGGATGCTGCCTGGCTGCGAAAGCGGGTGGCTGCCGTGTCAACCCACACACGATGCCACATGGAGATGCTGGTCACAGAGAACGCAGTACGACTCTACTTGTCAACAGGTAAAGCACGAAGAACTAAGTGTGGGTGCCTGCACGCGGGGTAAACTGTGAAGGGCGAGCAGTAAAATGATGGCCACCAGGGTCAGGGGTGGCCTCGGCTGGCGCAGCTGCCAAGGTGCACGGCGGGTCCTTGGTGCCTCGCCTTGGGCGAGTACATGGGGTGCTCTCCCTGAACACTTGAGACCATGCAGACGTTTGTTTGTATTCGAGCAGCTTTATGGAGACGTAATTCTCATATCATGACGCTCACCCACTTAAAACGCACATTCAGTTGTTCTACTGACAGCGGTGCAGCAATCTGATTTTAGAATAGTCCATCCTTCCCCAAAAGAAACCCACTACTCATTGGCAGTAGTCCCCACGGCATGTCCCACTCTGGCATCCACTAATGCCTGTTAGACTCCAAGAGCCGCCCGCTCAAACACTCAGTGTGAGTCCCCGTGCATCCCTACAGTATAGTACGTGTGGCCGTTCGTGCCCAGCTTCTTTCACTCCCCCTCTCTAGGGTCAGATAACACCCCATCGTGTGACAGGACATGTCTTGCTTATGGGCTTAGCCCTTGGTGGGCATTTGGGTTGTCTTCCCTCTCTGGCTGTCATGAACAACGCTGCCACAGTACGCGTGTGGGGGGCTTTACACGGACATGTTTTCACTTCACTTGGACAGACGTGAGGGGAACTACCAGGTCTTCTGGGAACCTCATTTAAGCTTTTGAGGGGCTCTAGAACCTTCTCCCCCAGGGCTGCACCACTTTACATTCCCACCAACCGAGTATAGACCCATTTCTCTCCATCTGGTGGCTGTCAAGTGTGTTCCGTTGTGGTCTTGATTTGCGTTTCCCCAGTGACTAATGATGTTCGCTGTCTCTTCTTGTGCTTATTGGCCATTTGTTTATCTTCGTTGGAGAAATGTGTATTCAAATTATTTGCCATTTTAAAAACTGTGCTGTCTTTTTCTTACTGAGTTGTAAGCATTCGTTATGTGTTCCGGATACAAGTCCCTGATCATATATTCAATCAGCAAACATTTTCTCCTAGCCGATGGGTAGTCTTGACACTTTCTCAGTGGTGTTCTTTGAAGCACAAAGGCTTAATTTTGTTTAAATCCAAGTTATTGATTTTTCTATTTTATAACATGTTTTTGTGTCATATCTAAGAAATCATTGCCTGATCCAACGTCACGTAAATTTACTCTTGTGTTTTCTGTTATGGGTTTTCATCTTCATTCTCACACTCAGGTCCACTATTTATTTTGAGTTAATTTTTGTGTTTGGTGTGAGACAGGGACCAAAGTCACTCTGTACATGGGAATATCTGGTCGACCAGCGCCATCGGTGGAAAAGACTCTCCTTTCACCCATTTAATTGCCTTGGCAGCTTTGTTGGTCACCTGACAGTGAATGTAAGGGGTTATTTTCAGACTGTCAGACTTGCTGTGCTGATCAGTGTGTCTGTCCTCACCCCAGTGTCGCCTCACTGCAGCTTCACGGTCACTTTGGGAGTCAAGATGTGATCTAGCTGCTCCTGCTTGGGTTTAGTTTGCTCCTGTCTTTCTAAATTGTTAGAGTGGCATGTCAGGGTATCAGTTTGAGATCTTCCTTCTTTTTGGAAAATATAAGTATTAGAACTATACATTTCCTTCTAAGTTCTGCTTTTATTTTGTATATTGTGTTTTAATTTTCATTCATCTCAAAGTATTTTTTACTTTTTCCTGGTGATTTCTTCTCTGACCTGTTGATTGTTTAGGAGTCTGTTACTTATTAGTTTCTACATATTTGTGAATTTTCTGCCAATTTTTTCTGTTGCTGACTTCTAATTTGATTCCATTGTGATCAGAGAACATGCTTTATATGACTTCAATTCTTTTAAATTGATTGAGGTTGGTTTTATGGCCAAGCATGTGATATATCCTGGAGAAGGTTCCACACACACCTGAGAAGAACACGTTTATCCTACTCCTTGGTGAGGCTCTATGACATCTGTTAGGTACGGCTGGTCTATATTGTTGTTCAAGTTTTCGTTTATACCCTGGTTGATTTCCTACCTAGTGTTTCTATCTTTATTGAAAGTGTGAAACTGAAGTCTCCAGCCATTATTGTTGAATTGTCTGTTTCTCTCTTAATTCTTTCAGTTTACGTTGATGTATTTTGGGGCCTTGTTATTGTTGCATATACGTTCATGATTGTTATATCTTCCTGATATCTTGGCCTTTTTATCAACATACAGTGTCCCTCTTTATTTCTAGTAACTTTCTGGTTACTATTTGTATCTTGGAAGATAATGTGTATCTCCCGTAGTGAGCGTCTGTTTGGATCTTGTGTTTTATCTAGTTTGATCATCTCTGCCTTTGGATTACCTTGTTTAATCCATCCACATTTAATGTTATTACTGATATGGTTGAATTTTTGCCTGCCAGTTTGCATTCAGTTTTTCATGTCTCATGTATTTTCTGGTCTTCTTTTCCTACTTACTGTATTTTTTTATTGTTGACTGGCTATCTTCCATTGTACCATTTACATTTATTTAATGATTTCTACTATATGAATGATTTTCTTAGTGGTTGTTCTGTGTTGTTCTTAATTTATATTCTATTCCAGATTTATATTAATTTCAGTAAGATACAAAAACTTTATTCTTAGAAAACTATTTCTTCTTCCTTAACATTAAAAACCTATTACATTGTTTCAATTATTGATGTATATAATGTATCATTTAGAGAAGCAAAGAGAAGAAAGGAAGCAAATATTTTTTTAATTAAAACAATTGTTTATTATTTTTCACTCTCTTCATTTTCCCTGTGTGCCTGAGGTATCATCTGGTGTCATTTCTGTTCCAAAAGAGCTTCATTCCCACTCCACTCCTTTGTGCTCCTGTTGTTAGACAAAATATGTATATATATGTCATAGGCCCAACAGTACAAGTTTATAGATATTTTATACAATTGACTTTTAAGCCAGTTAGGAGGAGAAAGGGGGAAGGTATATGTAACTGTACTGTTTTTATAATTATGCAAACACTTACTTTTACTGGTACCCTTTGTTTTTTGTCTGCATGAATTTGAATCACATGCTTTTAGTTCAAAGAAATTCCTTTAGCATTTCTTATACAGCCAGCCGACGAGCAACAACCTTTCTCAGTTTTTTTTTACTTGCAAATGTTATTTCGTGTTCATTTCTGAATGCTAGTTTCACTGTTTCTTGATTGACAGTTTTTTACTTTGGGTACTTTGAGCAAGCCATTCAGCTGCCCTCTGACTGCCATGGCTTCTGATGAAGTCAGCCCTTGATACTATTGGGATTCCCTCGTACGTGACAAGTCATTTTTCTCTTCCAGTTTTCGTGATTTTCTCTTTATTTTCAGGCCTTAGTATTTTACTATAATGTGTTTTACTATAATGTATTTTACTATAGATGTGTAACTCTTTGCATTTATCCCATTAGGAGTTTGTTGAGTTTCTTATTATGCGGATTATTCTTTTACGTCAAATTTCGTATGTTTCAGGCATTATTTCTTTGAATATTTTTTCTGCTCCCTTCTCTCCTCTTCTCTGGTCATCTCATTAAGCATACACTGGTGCATTTAATGGTGTTCCACATTTCCCTGAGGCTCTTCTCATTCTTATCCTTTAATTTTTCTTTCCGTTCCTCAAGTTATATCATCTCCGTTAAATTCTCTTCAAGTTCAAAAGTTATTTTCTTCTGCCAGCTCAAATCTACTGTTGAGTCCTTCTAATGAATTTCCCATTTCAGTTATACTTTTCAACTCCAGAACGCTCATTTGTTTTTAAAATAATTTCTATTTCTTTATATTCCCTAGTTGATGAGGCAGTGCTATTATATCTTCCTTTAGTTCTTTGAACATAGTTACAATATTTGCTTCCGGACCTTCATCTGCTAAATTCAACATCTGGGCTCCTCAGAGGTAGTTTCTGCTATCTAGTTCTCTCCCTGTGGATAGGTCACATTTTTCTGTTTCTGAAAATATCTTCAAATTTTTTATTGAAATTTGGACATGTCAGTCAATATACTCTAGTCACTCTGGGTACTGGTTCCATCCCCTTACGCAGCTGGTCTGTTAGTGACGTGGTTAACTCAGGGTACAGTCTCCACTTCAATGCTCAGAACTCGCCTCTTGTTTTCTCATTGACCCTGGCTTCCCAGAAGTTACTGGTGTGTCAGTGTGGCTTCACGGTCAGCCAGGATTCCTCAGAAGTTGTGGAAGCCCCAGAGCCAGCTAGGTTTAACCCCTTATTATTGGATCTGTGTTGGCCTGAAGGCTGCTCTCACAGGCTTTGCCCCATGTTCAGCCAGGGACCAATAGCTGAGAAATTCTCTCTTTGGCTGCTTCGAGGAGTACACGGCCTTAAGCATACTCACAGTGCTATGGACGACCAGGAGTGACCACACTTTACTCAGGGCCTCCTGACTGTCTCTTTCCTTGATTTCCCTGTGAAACTCCTGGCTGGTCTCTCGGTATTATGCTCAGCCATTATCTTCCATGAATTTCTAGCAATTGTTCTGTTTTTGTTTTGTTTTGTTTTGTTTTGGAATGCCCTCGGACATAAATTTCTCCCCAGGCTGACTAAATCAAGTCAAGCTCCTCGGGAAGGGCCAGAGTGTTACCAAAGTCTGCAGCTTGCTTTGACCCCTGGCCCCAGAAGAACTTCTGTGTTTTGGAGTGGAAGCTGGGGGGAAGAGACTCAGTCTTTACCCTAGGATTCTCCCTATAGAGCAGGGGCTATTAGTGTGGGGGAGACTGGTACCCCCACCCACACATTACAGTTCCTCCCACAACATTTGGTGGGGAAGCAGGACCTCCCAGTGTTCTCTGGCTGCCATGCTGGCTTTTCCACCCTGGGATCTGGGGTGATGGGCATTGCCGTTTACCATCTGAGCCACAGAATTTCTCCTGCACAACCCGGAGCTGGCTGGTTTTATCCCTAGTTCAAATGGCCTCGATTGCTCGTATTGAATTTCCACAGATTTTGTGAAATAAATGCTTTTAAATTTATCTACTTGGCCCTTTGATTAATCTCCAAAGACTTGACATGACTGCCTTTGCTAGTTCTGATGATGATGCCCTTCTTTGGGGGACAGTTTTGCTGAGCTCTGCACACTCCCATTTCAGGAGTCCCCTCCAATAGTTTACATATTTTTATTTTTTTAGATTATTATTATTTTTAAAAATAATCTTTTATTTTTTATTGACGTATAATGTATTATTAGCCCCAGGGGTACAGGTCTGTGAATCACCAGGTTTACACACTTCACAGCACTCACCATAGTTATTATTTTTTTATGGAGGCATGATAATCCATGTTATATATGGACCACACCTTCTTTATCCATTCGTCTGCTGAAAGGCATCTTGGTTCTTTCCACAGTTTGGCAACTGTGGCCATTGCTGCTATGAACACTGGGATACAGATGGCCCTTCTTTTCACCACATCTGTATCTTTTTAAAAAATTATTTATTTTTAAAATTTCTTTTCAGTGTTCCAGAGTTCATTGTGTATGCACCACACCCAGTGCTCCATGCAATCTGTGCCCTCCACAATACCCACCACCTGGCTCACCCAACCCCCACCCCCCTCCCGTCCAAAACCCTCAGTTAGTTCCTCAGAGTCCACAGTCTCTCATGGTTCATCTCCTCCTCCGATTTCCCCCAAATCCCTTCTCCTCTCCATCTCCCCATATCCTCCGTGTTATTCCTTATGCTCCAAAAATAAGTGAAACCATATGATAATTGACTTTCTCTGATTGACTTATTTCACTCAGCATAATCTCCTCCAGTCCCGTCCATGTTGCTACAAAAGTTGGGGATTCATCCTTTCTGATGGAGGCATCATACTCCATAGTGTATATGGACCACATCTTCCTTATCCATTCGTCCGTGGAAGGGCATCTTGGTTCTTTCCACAGTTTGGCGACCGTGGCCATTGCTGCTATAAACATTGGGGTACAG